>PISX010032039.1:0-16659 GCA_004024625.1 Mellivora capensis
TGGTATACCTATCTTTATGCCAGTATCACACTGTCTTGATTACTATTTTTGGTTTTTTTCTCACTTTCTTCATACACTTACTCTTAATTTTATTTAACTGGAAGACTAGGTCATCTCCTTTCTCTTTCCCCAAATTGATATTAGCTCTTGGCAAGAACGTAATTGGGGCTTCCTAAATCAAGCCATCAAAACCTCTCGTGTGAAAATCATTGAGAAGTCATTAAAGGGACTATGACCATATTCTTATTCATACAAATCCCAAAGGGGATCAAGAAAGGAGCAGACATTCTACCCTTGCCACAATAATCGGATTTACTGATTCCCAGAGAGAAGGGAAGACATACTGCTAATTATGAGGCAGTTAAGGAATTATTTCCTTTCTCAATATGGCTTTAGAATGTGTTAGACCTAAGAAGTAACGTCTGTCTTTGAGCTACGGGTATGAATGCATTTGTTTAGCAAGTTCAACATTTAAGGAAACCCATATGGATATACCATATCAAGAAGAAAGCCCTCAAAGAAAAGAAACACACCTAGAAAGATGGGATGTAGGATGCCAACTTCCCTCACATTACTGACCAACTTAATGAAGCAGCAGATGTGACTCCCCATTTATCTTGACTTGAAGAACTGAAGGGAGCTGGGGAGATAGACGTGCCCTGCCCCATACCGGTAAAGACTGAAGGGATTTTCTGTAAGTGGGTTACAAGGGGAAGTTAAGGCAGGATGAAGTCCAGAGAGAAGCTGTACAATGGAGGGCAGGAGAGTAAAGTTAACATTTAAATATTGAGATACGGGGCGCCTGGGTGGCTCCGTGGGTTAAAGCCTCTGCCTTTGGCTCGGGTCATGATCCCAGGGTCCTGGGATCGAGCCCCGCATCAGGCTCTCTTTTCAGCAGGGAGCCTACTTCCCTTCCTCTCTCTCTGCCTGCCTCTCTGCCTGCTCGTGATCTCTGTCTGTCAAATAAATAAATAAAATCTTTAAAATAAAATAAAATAAAATAAATATTGAGATACTAGGGGCACCTGGGTGGCTCAGTCAGTTAAGCCTCTGCCTTCCGCTCAGGTCATGATCCCAGGATCCTGGGATAGAGCTCCACGTGGCCGGAGGTGGGGGATCTGCTCCTCCCTCTCTCCCTCCTCCCCTCCCCCCAGCTTGTTTTCTCTCTCTCTCTCAAATAAATAAAACCTTCCAAAAAAATGAATCTTGAGATATTTTTCTCTTTGGTCTCTATGAAAGTCCTACTTACTGTCCGGGTATAATTTTCTCTTCCTGCATTATAATTATTCTTTGAAGCTGTCTTGCCCTTCACTAAAGTAAGACACGTAAGACAGCCCAGCCTCATGTGATGGTCTTGGGGAGAATTAAAAAGGTGCTGTGATGAATGGAGCAGGGGTCCTGCTCTACCCCTACCTCATTGCTGGAGTTCTTGGGCAGGGAGCAAAATTTTCTTTTTTTTCTTTTTTTTCTTTTTTTTTTTTTTTGGAGCAAAGTTTTCTTTTTTTTTTTTTTAAAAGATTTTATTTATTTGTCAGAGAGAGAGTACACACAAGCAGGCAGAGAGGCAGGCAGAGAGAAAGGAGGAAGCAGGCTCCCTGCCGAGCAAGGAGCCCGAAGAAGGACTCGATCCCAGGACCCCAGGATCACCACCCGAGCCGAAGGCAGCGGCTTAACCAACTGAGCCTCTCAGGCGTCCCGCAAAGTTTTCTTAAGGTATCTACATCCCAAGCTCCAAGTGGTGACAAACATTATGAGATGTGATCCCCTTTAGAACTTAGAAGAACGTTGAAAATGGCAGGCCAGCTCCCTGTTGAACAACTCAAGGGAAGTCTAAGACTAAGCCTTCCACTTCTCTGCTTATGTGAAATGAAACCCACCTTTGAGGGGGATATTGGGAAAAGGTGAACATCGATGCGGCATTTTTTTTTTAAAGATTTTATTTATTTATTTGTCAGAGAGAGCACAGGCAGACAGAGTAGCAGGCAGAGACAGAGGGAGAAGCAGACTCCCTGCTGAGCAAGGAGCCCGATGTGGGACTCGATCCCAGGACGCTGGGATCATGACCTGAGCCGAAGGCAGCTGCTTAACCAACTGAGCCACCCAGGCGTCCCTCGATGTGGCATTTTTAAATGCATTCATTTATTCACAAAGATAGAGAGTCCTACTAGGTACTAGGCATCTTATAGTGCATGTTCTTTTCTAAGTCACCAAAATCCTTTGTGAAAGAAGATAAGGGAGAGAAAGAGGAAAAACACTCAATAAATCTTGGTTGAATGAATGAATTGCAGGAACCAGATGGCATGAGCCTTAAATGAGCAGGGATTTTTCCATGAGGCTGAAGGAATAATGATCTGGGAGTGGCTTTTGAGAGCTGGGAGGCTCTGCCCCTGCCTCGTCACTCTGTGGTTGTGGAGGATGGCAGCTGCCCTGGAGACAGCGGCTGGGTCCTCAGTTAGGCAGGAATTAGAGGACCTCTGAAGGGGCTGAGGGCTTCTGGAGGGCTACAGGGAAGGTTGAGGAGGGAGCAGTGGGAGACTGGATCAGTGGAGAGGAAATGCAGAAGAAGGTTGTTGGAGGGTGAAGTCAGCTCTCATTCAGATCGTGGCTGAGGATTACCAGGCTATGCGGCCCAGTGGGATTAGCTTTTAAACAGTCCTCCAAACCGGTGCTATTAGAGGCCTTGATTATGCTAATTCTAATAATCATCAAATAGCTTCTATTTTCAAGAAGCTGTGATGTGAAGCTCTGGTGAGCTCTTTATAAACACAGTTTCATGTCATTCTTACAATGCTGCAGAGTAAGTGGCGTCCCCTTTTCATAAAGGGGAAACTGAGGCTCAGAGAAGTAATTTGTCCAAGACCACACAGCTTGTAAGTACCATGGCTGTAATTCAGATCAGGGGCGTATCCCTCCGGACACCAGGCTTCCCCCAGCATCTGGTCTGTCCTGACGGGGGCCAGTCCAGCCTGTGGTGCTGATGGCATTGGTGGCATGTGGAGAGTCCCTGGAAACCTGGAGGTGGCCATGATGCAGCTCCACACCCCCAGCCAGAAGCTCTCAATGCACCTCTGAATCCCATTCTCCACATTGCCTGAGATGCCCACAGACTCCGCGCACCTTCTGCACAGACCTGGGGTCCCAGAGAGAGAGACGTACGCGTCATTCCTGGTGGAAGACAGGGCTCTGTAAGAATGTCTAACAAACAACCCTGATCTAGACCAAGGGTCAGGGAAGGCTGCCCAAGGAAGTGACGCTTGAACCAAAAGGGAAGATGAGGTAAAGGTAAAATAGGTGGATGTGGGGCAATCATCTAGAAAGACTGGGGGAGCGGGGAGAGGGTTGGGAATGAGGTGCTCATGTGTGTTTGAGGGATTGAAGGAAGCTGGCACAGCAGAAGGGAGCCACGCAAGGGGGAGGGTTATGCTGGGTAAGGTGGTCATAGGCCACGGGAGGGCATTCGGCACAGGGTAAGGAGCAGGCTTTTTATCCCAGGAGCAATGAAATGCCATCAGAAGGTCTTAAAGGGGAGTGTCTTATCCTTAAAAAGGATGATAAGACAGGAGAATGGCAGGACGGTGCAGTGAGATCAGTTAGAAGTCCCTGTAGGAATCCAGATAAGGTGCAGTGGTGGCTGGGACCCATGAGGTCCCGGCAGAGATGAAGAAAAGAAGGTCAGAGAGATCTTTTAGAAGGAAAATTAGCAGGATTTGATGGTGGCTCCTAGGACACTGGCTTGCCTCTTAGGTGGACAGTGGTGCCATTCACTGAGACAGACAACGTTGGAGAGCGAGGTAGGTCTTGGACACACTGGGGTTGGGTGCCTTTGAGACATCAAGGTGGAGATGTTGATGAGGCAGTTGGCCTGGCACCTGCTGGTCAGGAGCTTAGACAGGAGGCTCCCTGGGGCTGGAGACGCACAGGTATGAATCATCGGCAGAGGCACGGTCATCGAAGCTATGGGCATGGATGAGATCTCTGGGGAGAGTCCACGGTGAGAGCAGGGAAAAGCCTGGGAATCGGCCTTGAGGAACATGAGCGTTTGGTGGAGGAGGGTGACCCCACAAAGAAGCCTGAGGAGGAGACCAAGAGACAAACTAGGAGAGTACAGTGTCCAGGGAGTCAAAGAGGCCAGTGTTTTAAGAATGTAGTAATCAAGAGATCTAATAAGATGAATACTGGGGGGTGGGGGGGAGCATTCAGTTTGAGATATGGAGGTCATATCTCAAGCATCATGTTCTAGGAGAGCTGTGGGAGGTGAAAGCCAAATTTGACTGTTAGAATGAACAAGAGTCCATAGTGGCCAGCAGTGAGGAAGGAAGCCAGGTGGAGGTTGCAGGGGGCAGGTGGAGAGAAAGAGGGGTAACAATGAGTGAGTGGCCTGGGGAATGGAGGATGGGCAGGTGCACTGGCCTGAGATAGGAGGAGGGGTGCTTTCTCTAACACAGCTGGGGAGAGGGCAGATGTAGGGAGATGTGGGCTGTGCCGGTGGGAGATGGGGGCGTTCCAGTCTGGTGGCTTTAATCCTCTCCGTAAAGGAGCAGCAAGGTCACCTCTGTCATTGAGGAGGAAATGGGCTGGTGGGAGACTTAAAGAGAAAGGGGAAGGTTGGAAATAGCCATGGCAGGGAGCGAGTGGAGACCCATATCGAGGGCCCATATGCCATCAGGGG
Source organism: Mellivora capensis (assembly GCA_004024625.1). NCBI lineage: Eukaryota > Metazoa > Chordata > Mammalia > Carnivora > Mustelidae > Mellivora > Mellivora capensis. The sequence continues at coordinate 4,670 of PISX010032039.1, forward strand.
CTCTGATTTATGGGAACGTCAAGCTGACCTGTGGAGTCACTTGGCTGCTTGAGCACACAAGATGGGAGATAGGAAGGGCGCCTGGCTGGCTCAGTTGGTAGAACATGCAGCTCCTGATCTCGGAGGTGAAAGTTTGAGTAGAGGTTACTTAAAAATAAAATCTTAAGGGACCCCCTGGGTGGCTCAGTCAGTTGAGCTTCTGCCTTCGGCTCAGGTCATGATCCCAGGGTTCCTGGGATGGAACCTCTGCCCAGTGGGGAGCCTGCTTCTCCCTCTGCCTGCCGCTCCCCCTGCTTGTGCTTACACTCTCTCTCACTCTGACAAATAAATAAAATATTTTAAAATAAATAAATAAATAAAATCTTAAAAAAAGAAAAGGCAGATAGGAGGGCTCATTGGGGCTAGGGGTGTGCCAGACAGATATGATCAAAAGGCAGAGAGGCAAAGGGTTTGGGGTATTGGCAAGTGTTATCAAAATGTGGGGCGTTGGCGGGCACCTGGGTGGCTCAGTTGATTAAGCGACAGCCTTCAGCTCAGGTCATGATCCTGGAGTCCCAGGATCGAGTCCCATATTGGGCTCCCTGCTCAGCAGGAAGTCTGCTTCTCCCTCTGACCTTCTCCCCTCATGCTCTCTCTCTCTCTCATTTTCTCTCTCACATAAAATAAAGAAAATATTAAAAAAAAAAAAAAAAGTGGGGCATTGGCATTTAAGTTGGCCCAGAAGAAAAGGGAAACGAGGAGAAAGATGATGTGTTAGGAGAACCCCAAGAGACCAACAGGGCGGGGGTCTGAGAAGAACCAATAGCTATCTCGAGGTCACATGGGCAAGGTGGGAGCAGTGAAGGTTGTGGTCAGAGATGGGTCCAGGGCCCAGGAAGGATGGGTGGCCTGGGGCGCCTGGCTGGTTCAGTCGGTGGAGCATGAGGCTCCTGATCTTGGGGTTGCGGGTTTGAGCCTCACAATGGGTGTAGAGATTACTTTAAAAAAAAAAAAAACCTTAAAAAAAGCATGGGTGGCCTAAATGGCCTGTGGAAGATGGACATTGTGATGACGTCAAGGAACTGGCCTGTCCGCACTTGGACGGAAGTGACCCAGACAGGTATCAGGAAGCCGCAAAGACCGCTGGGAAGTCCACTAAGCTGAAAACAGAGTTTGGCCATTGGGTTTTGCAAAATGGAGGTGAACGGTCATCATGTCAAGAGCAATTGCCATGGAGTGTTGGTGCAAGAGCAAGGTTCTCACATCCAGGGAAGCTGACTGTGAGCATGAGATGGGAGAGTGGAAAGTTCATGTAGAAATGGCTCTTGGGTTTGCTGCGAAGGAGAGCAGAAAAATGCTCAATGTCTCCCACTCTGAGGGGAGTGTGGGGTCAAGGCAAGGAATTTTCCCTAGGATGGGAGAGATCTAAACGTGCAAGCTGGTGGGAATGATACAGTCAAAAAGATGGGGGTGGATGGTGGGGGAGGGGGAGAAGCAAAGTCCTGGGGGAAGGGGAGCTGAAGCTTCCTGCACCCAGGTGGGGATCAGCCCCTGCTGTGGTGGAAACCAGGAGGGAGTGGGGGGTGGGGGAACAGAGGGAGGACGGACTGTGGATTTGGTAGTGGGGGGGGATGATGGAGTCCTCTGGTGGCTTCTGTTTCCTCGAGAGGCTTAAGGCCAAGTCATCCCCAGAGTGTTCTGTTGAGAAATTAACCCCTGGCTCATTCTCCCCCTTACAGTGACTCATCAGGAAGGAATGAGAGGCATTAACGGGGCTTTTGTGTTTGAGGCCTGAGGCCCCACACCTGAGAAGGTAAACACACTGCTTTGCAGTTCTGGATTCCCAGCTCTTTCTGGTGGGCTAAGAGGGAGAACACCAAGTATTCATTGGCCAAAATGAAAGAAGAGGGGGCCAGGGGTCAGGCATTTGCCATCAAGTCCTGCATCCTGGGATCGAGTCCTGCTCGATGGAGAACCTGCTTCTCCCTGTCCCTCTGCCTGCCACTCTGCCTACTTGTGCTCCCTATCCCTCTGTCAAATAAAAAAGCTGTGGAGCACAGACTGACCATCTGGGTGTTAGGCAGCCCCTGGAGTTCTCAGACAATTGGAGGGAGGTGGAGGAGTGTTGTGAGTGATAGGGAACTCTTGCTGATCTGCTGGGTAGGGACTCAAGCTGAGGTTAATCTGATTTAGACAGACTAAGAGATGTATTTACGACATGAGTTTGAGGAGTGCGTCCGGTGGGCCCAGGCCCTGGACAAAGGGTGAGCAGTGAGTGGGAGCTGACATCTGGCTCTCCCCTCACCCTGCACCCTGGGGCTGGAACACAGCAGACATAGAACTACCACGTGGTACCGCTCGGCCTTCACAGATGAGCACAAGGACATCCCTCCCCGCCAGGCCTGGGAGCAGGGAGGCAGGTCAGTCCCACACGGACCTGGTGCTCAGAGTCTGGCAATCTGGACAGAACCTTGGCTCCTCTCCTTCCGTAGCTAACACGCACTCACAGGCCCGGCCACCTGAGGTCCTTGTCTGTGTGGCCCTGGGGCCTGGGACTCCCGTTTCTCCACCTTGGCCTGGTGTTCAGTCGCATGCGAGGCCCCAGACAGACTGCACACAGCTATCCTCGTGCCCTGGCTCGGCCCACACTTGACCACAGGGGGTACTGAAAGATGGGTGAGCAGGGAACCAGAGCCCAGAGGGCTGTTTCCAAGACCACTATGTCCTTGTGGAGGCTGAAGAAGAGCCTGGTTAACACAGCGGAGAGTGGGGTCTGCTGGCTTCCACCGCAGGCCTGTAAAGGCCCTTGCCCACCCCTCCTCCAAGTGGTGTATTCATAGACCAGGCTGGGCTGGATGGGAGGGAACTCAAGAGCCAGAACTTCAGACCTCGTGAGGTCTAGCTGGCATGTGGGTCAGCAGACATCACAAGCCCCTCTTGAACCTATGCTGGGCCTATAGAGGGCCCAGATAGGGACGAGCTCTGAGGCTTGGTCAGGGAGCTTTTCCCTCCCTAGTCATTTATGTCTGATGGATCCCTGAGCACAGAAGAGGAAAACTGACCTTTCCACTCCTTTAACAAATACCTATGGAACCTACTGTGAGTTAGGCCCTCATGTTGGCCACAAGGATATGGCAGTGGACAACACAGTCTCATCCCTCCTGCCCTCAAGGAACCCACACTTTGTGGGGTGTTGGTACCTAGTGCTTAGCTTTTAGGCTGGGCAAGCCCTCAACCCAGCCAGGGATTAAGAATGGCCTCCTGGGGTGCCTGGGTGGTTCAGTGGGTTAAGCCTCTGCCTTTGACTCACGTCATGATCTCAGGGTCCACTTTGGGCTCTCTGTTCAGTGGGGAGCCTGCTTCCCCCCACTCCCTCTGCCTGCCTCTCTGCCTATTTGTGATCTCTCTCTCTGTCAAATAAATAAACAAAACAAAATCTTAAAAAAATAAAAAAAAAAAGAATGTCTTCCTGGAGGAAGCAATGGCTATAAACAGGTTCCAAGTTACCCACTTAGGGGCACCTGGGTGGCTCAGTCGGTTAAGCATCTGCCTTCAGCTGAGGTCATGATCCCAGAGTCCTGGGATGGAGCCCCAGGCTGGCATTGGGCTCCTTGCTCAGAGGGGAATCTGCTTCTCTCTCTGGCTGCTGCCCCCCTCCCCCCGCAACCTCCCCCACCCGGCTTGTGCTTTCTCTCTCTCTCTCACTCTGTCACAAATAAATAAATAAATAAAATCCAAGGTACCCTTTAAGGAAGAGCAAATCTTTTTTTTTTTTTTTAAACATTTTATTTATTTATTTACTTGTCACAGAGAGAGAGAAAGCACAAGCAGGCAGAGGGAGAAGTAGGCTCCCAACCAAGCAGGGAGCCCGATATAGGACTCTATCCCAGGACCCCAGGATCATGACCTGAGCCAAAGGCAGATGCCCAACCGACTGAGCCACCCAGGCATCCCAGAAAGAACAGATCTAAAGGGGGGTTCCTTAATGACTATGTCCAAGTGATTTTATGACCAACTGGTTTTGTATGGACTGAAACCCCCAAATCAGAAACTCTCTCTCTCCACCCCCCCACCCCTTTCCTTGTCTTTCTGTCTCCCCCTACCTCCCACACTTTATGTCCCTCACAGAGCCACGTGGTCTCTAGTCCCTTTTGATTTTTCAAGATTTACAGGACTGATGACTGATTGGATGGGGGTGCAGGAGAAAAAGAGTCTGTGTTTCTGGCCCTGTGACAGGATGAATGAGGATGCCATGGCCTGAGATAGGGTCTCCTGATGGCCAGCAGATCTGGGGTGGGAGAGATAGTGAATTCAGTTTACCCAATGAGCGTCTAGGAAGTGGTATGGAAAATGTTCTTGGTTAGATGAGAACTGAAAAAGAAGAGAAGAAGAAGAACTGGGCCAGAAGAGAGGCCCAGACTGGAGACAAATTGGAAGTCAACAGCATACAGTTGGCGGTGGCCAGGATGGTCCAGGGGTAGGAGCAGAAGGGGAAAAGCCATGTCCTAGGATAGACCCTGGGAGAAGCAGGAGATGGTAAAAGAGATTGAGAAAGGGTAGCCAGTATGGAAAGTATAGGCCATTGAAGCCAACAAGAAGTCAGCAAAGAGCAGGCATAATTGGCTAAAAAGTATATGTTTTTAAATTTGGAAAACAAAACCAAGAAACTAAACGGGCTCCGAACTCAGAAAACCGGGAAAAATGTCTAAAGATACATAAAACTTACAATGCCTCCCCCACAGTACACCAAAATTACCAATGGGTAAAAAACCACTGACTGGGAATACTCATTTTTGATCTATTTGTCATGGGGATCTAATTGTTTGCCCAGAACCACCGGAGCCAGTCCATCCCCTTCTCACACACCAGGGGGCGCACATGCACTGCTTCTGAATCCAAGTGCTGGACAGATGCAGGCGGTGAATTAGGTGAGAACCAGAACTTGACCCCTCAGCCCAGATCCCTAACCACGACCTCCAGCCCTGCCCTGCACATTAACCCCTGGATCCAGGAGCCTCAACAATCCCAAGCTTTATTTATTTCTCACCTGACCTCCAAACTCACAAAAGTATTAGGGAGACCCATACCCGATCAGAGACCCTAAAGGGGTCTACTGACTGAGGGCAGTAGGGGCAGATTCCCATCTTTCCCAGGAAGGAGGTGGCTCTGTGGCTGATTCTTAAATGGTGGTGATATGGACTGGGAGAGTGAGTCTGGAGCAGATGGGGAGGGGGTTGTTTTCGTGCCAATGGGTGTGGCTTTTGATTTGGAGCTCACCAAGTCTCCCTCTGAGTTGGGACTTGGAATAAATCTTCAGATGAGTTGTAGGTTTAGCCCAGAAATTTTTAAGGTCAGCATCTGAGTTTGTTAGGAGAAGTCATAAACTTGGTACCAAGGGTGTTTTGTTTTTTTGTGTTTTGAAATTAGGTTTGGGGGACCAGTGAAAGACTTGATTCAGATTCACTGTTGGAACTGGTGTAAGTATTAGGGTATCAGCCAGCCTCTGGTTGGGGTTGATATCAGGTCAGATAAGTAGAGGGTGAGCATGGGGATGATTTGTATGGATATTCCACAAAACCAGTCTCATTAATCTCGCGTTCTAAGATTATTATTAGAGTTGGGGTAAGTTAGGGTCTTAAATTGCCCCCAAGGATTTGTGGGGTTTAATTAAGGTCAGTATCTGTGGTAGGGTCCTTTTCTGATGACCCAAGTCAGTTGTGGAATCGGGAATCCCAAGGCAGAAAGTATTGGTGTTGACCTGGGACTCAGAGTTTTATGTAGGTATGTAAGTTCTGTGTAAGTCTTGGGGTTCAGATTTTATGTAAGTCTTGGGTGCAGAAGAGAGTACTGGGGTCCATAGCAACGTAGCTGTTGCACTTTAAGGTTCATGTAGGGATCTGGGGAACAGCATTAGTGCTGGAGTCCATTTAAAGGCCAGAGTTGGTGCTGGTGTCACAATCAAGTTTAGGTGGTAGAGATGATAAAGGGGTTTAAGACTCAGAACTGGTATTTGGGGTCAATATGGGGTGCAAATTAAAATGACTACTTGTGCTACTGCGAGGGCAGATTTAGGAGTTTGGACTCCATATTATGTTTGGAGATGGGTCTGGGCTCACTATCAGGTGCAAATTTGTAGAAGGAGGAAATGTGGTCCTAGAGTAGTTATGAGGTTCGTATTATGAGTGGGAGCCACTAATAGGAACTGGACTTCTTGTGGGGGTTTGGGTCTGTCCATGCTCGTTACTGGGGTTCTGGTCCAATATTGGAGCTCCTGGCGGTTTAGACTGAGTTGGGTTGTGGCCTCGCTGGGCCTACGCGGCTCCCCCGCTCGGCGAGTGAGAGTGCACGAGGGGAGGGGCGGCGCCGGGGACGCGCACGGCAGGGGCAGGGGCGCGGGCGCGGGTGCGGGCGCGGGCGCGAGCGGGGGCGCGCGGCTGGAGCTGGCGCGGGAGCGGCGGGAGCGGTGGCGGCGGCGGCGGCGGCAGAGGCGGCGGCTCCGGCTCCGGCTCCGGCTCCGGCTCGGGCTCCGGCTCCCGCTCGGGTGGCGGTGGCGGGAGTGGGACCCGGCGGCGGCGGCGGCGGCAGAAGAGCAGCGGGAGCAGCGGCCCCAGCGGCTTGGGGTGGGGACATGCGGACCGACGGCCCCTGGATAGGCGGTGAGTGACCCCCGGGCTCCCTTCCAGTCCCCTCCGCGTCGGTTCTTTCCCGGCTCTCACCGCCCCCTCCCCGGGTCCTCCGAGCCGGGCTAGAGGCGCCGCTTAGGCCGGGCCGCGCCCCCACCTGCCGCGCCCGCAGCCTCGGCTGGGCCCCCCCCTGAGCCTGGCGGCTCCTCCCCGCGCTTACCCCGCGGCAGACGCCCCCTCCTCCCAGCCGCCGCCGGCTGGCTAGCTCCTCGCCGCCCCTCGCCGCCCCCCTTCTCCCCGCCCTCCGCGCCGCACCTGAGCCGCAGCCCGCGCCCCCCAGTGCAAAGTTTCCCTTTGCATTTGTGCTCGGCGTCCTCGGGCCCGCCTCGTCTCCCCCCAGCGGCGCGGCCGCGCTCCGGGGGCGGCCCTCCACCTCCCACCGCCACCCCAGCCCCGGGCGGGTCCAGGCCGCGCCCCCGCCCCCGCCGCACAGGCGCCCCCTCCCAGCCGGCGGGGGAGCCGCAGCCGACGCGCCCCCGTCTCGCTCGCGGCCCCGGCGCACGTGCGGGCCCGGGGTGCGCCGGGCGCGAGTTTGGAGCCCCCCACCCGCCTCGGTCGCCGGCGCGGTTAGGGGAGGGGCCAGGGCGGGCTGTGCCCACCCCCACCCCGGCGCGAAGACCTGAAGGCCCCAGAGCGACCTGTCCCGTGAGGACGTGTCCACTCGGACCCGCTCCGGAAAGTTCACTCAGTCGCCGCCCCGCGTCCCGTCCCGTCCCGTCCTGGCCCGGTGTGCCCCGGTCCTCAAAGCTGTGCCCACGTTTCAGGCTCAGCTTCTGCTCTCCTCGGTGTCTCGGCCTCGGTGCCCTTCAGTGTCTCCGTATCTCTGTCTCCCTGTGTCACTGCCTCCCAGACTCACCCCCCCGCAGCCCCAGGGTTTCTCCCGCTGTGTGTGGCTCCCTCCCCGCGTCTCTCTGGTCTCCCGTCCCCATCTCTGAGCCTGTCTCTCTCTCTCGTCTCATACTGGCTTTTCTATGTCTCTGTCTCCCACTGACCAGGATCTCTGCCCGAGCTCTGCTAGGCCCCCTCCTCATTTCTCTGGAATGCCGCCTCTCTGGTTCTTCCACCCCGGGGTGGGGGAGGGGCTAGCCTTTCTCCCCATTTCAACAACCCCCCCCCAACCGCGCAGTGCAGGGCCCCCCCAAGGTGGAGCAGATTGGGCGGTGGGAGCCTGGTACCTGAGCTGTGAACTGGAAGGGAGGGGATTCTCTGGATTCCCCTGAGGGCGGCCAGGCAGAGCCTGGGAGGCTGGACTGCTGAGTGTTGGTGATAAAGGCTCCACTTTGGTTCCTGAAGAGACAAGGGCAGGGATCCAGAGTGACCTGGTGTGCAATCCGACCAGAAAATCCAGGAAAGTGCACTGGGGTGGGAGGCCTAGGAAAGGATCCAGGAGGATCTTTCCGGGGAATCCTCAATGGTGAGGGATCCCCTGGGAAGGGATCTGCTGAGCAATCCTTTGGGAGGCATGAGAGATCTGATGGGATCCAGAGGAGGGTTCTGAGGACATCTCAGAAAATTCCATGCTTGGCGCCTTATTAACTCTTGCTTCAGGGAGCAAGAAAATCCCTGTTTTTCACTGATTATTTGAATGAGCCTAGGGCTTCAAGAAGGAACAGGTGTAACTCCCTAAGCACAGCCTCCAACATCCGCAGCTCCAGGCACTGGCCACACATTCACACATACACACACACACACATACACACCCCTTCATTCCCCCGCACTCAGCTTCCCTTCCCACCCCTTGCCTTCTTGCCCTCACTCTTGCACACTGGGGCCTGCCCAGCCGCTGGAGCTCAGGTATCTCGCATGCCCATGCTCCACTCTGTGTGCTCGCTTGTGCCCTCACAGCACCCCTTCACACAGCCCAGGGAAGGGTGTGTGCATGCTCACAGTCTAGTCTAGCACACTCCCCTGCACACACTTTCTTGTACATCTTGGCTGGCTCAGTTTCCCCCTTATGATCTGAAATGTGTCTGCAGTTTTGTTTTTCTCTCCAGTTGTTCTTTGTCTTTTCTCTTTATTTTCCTTAACAAGGAAATAGTTTTAATATTATTCCTTCCTTCCTCCTTGTCCTTCCTCCTGCAGCTCCTGGCCTCCCCTCTGTTCAGCCTTGTTCACACTGTGAGCATAGGGGTGGTGTCTGGGGCGTTGATTTGGGGGCTGTTGAAGCAGTTGGAGGGGAACAGCTACAGTAAGAGTAGATGGGCTGGAAAGCTTTTCTGGGGAATTGGGTTGATATGCAGCAAAATGCTGGCCCTGGCAGTTTGTGATCTCTCCATTCTCTCCCATCGGCCCTGATTAGTAGGAGTTCATTGTGGGGGACCCAGGTCTCTTTGATGGAGACTATGACACATGTCCTAGCTTCTCCACTTTCCAGCTTGTTCCTCCCTGCACCTCAGTTTCATCCCCTGTGAAATGGGACAGCTAATCCGACCCTGACCCTGACCGGGTCCCCAGGCCATTGTGAGAATCCAAGGGACTGTGTGGCAGTGCATAATCAGCAATGGCAGGCCCGCCTTGTGTGACTGATACTGTTGTGTGCTTGGGCCAAGCTTGCAGCTAGGGCCCTGCCCTTGAGAAGCTCATGGTCCCTGAGGGAGCAGATTGCATCATGGGAATGCAGAGCAATTCACTAACCTCTTATTGATTGCCAACTGTGTGCCAGACACTGGGCTAGGCACTTTCAGCCAGGCTGCCCTGCTTCCTAGGGGACTAGTAGCTGTATGGAAGAGGCAGCCCTCCCCTCAGGAACTGCCGAGGTTGAGCTCAGCATCAGCTCATCTGAAGCAGCTGCGGTCCCGAGCTGAAGTCACAAGGTTGGGGAAGCTGCCTCCACATGAGGCAAGGGAGAGTTTAAGGGTCAAAGTCAGATGAGTTCCAGAAGAGACTGAGAAGGGGCTATCTGAAGTGGGTTTTGAGGAATGAACAGGAGTTTACCAGCTGGACAAAGAGCACTCTAGGCAGAGAATATAGTGTGAGTGAAGACTCAGAGGTCTTGAGGAATTCTAAGGTATAGCAGATCCCAGAGGGCCTTTAATGTCTTGTAAGTAGCTGTAACTTTATTCTGAGAACACAGAAGGGAGACGCCGAAGATGTAAAGCTTGGGCTGGGGCCGTGGAATGCTAGGATCATACTGATGTTTCCAGAAGAGGATTCTGTGGCTATGGGAAGTGGATGGACCCAGAATGCCCGGTGAGGAGGGTGTGGGTGAGAAGTGATGGTGGCTTGGATAGGGCAGTAGCATGGAGCCATCAAGAAGGCACATTTATCAGGACAGAATGATCTATTGAACGTGGAGGTAGAAGAGAGGAAGAGGTAGGGGTCCAGGTTCCTGAGAGTGACTGGGTGGGCCTTTATGCCCTGCAGTGTCACTGAGCTGGGGATGGGGATGGAGAGGAGAGGTAGATTAGGGGGTGGGGGGAGATAATGAACTTGAGGTCACAGTTGGACATGATGTCTTTGACATGCTTGGGACATTTGAGTTCCTTTGCAGGCAGGGGAGACATCCAGGAGGGGGCTGGGTATGAGGCTCTGGAGTTTGGGAGAGAAACCTGGGCAGAGGAAGGGCAGAGAGGTCTCTCAGAGTGCTGAGCCGTGCTCCTTAGTGGCTTGTGCAGGCTCTGGTTCCAGACCGCTGAGGCACCCCTCCGCTGACTAGCAGTGTGACCCTGAGCAAGTTGCTTAAGTCTCTGAGTCGTTTTCTCCTTTGTCAGGTGGGGTATTAGACAGTTCTGAGCCCGGTGGGGTTGTGCTGAGGATTATGGTTGGGTATGCAGGAGGTGCTTAGAGCAGGGCCCGGCCTCTAGCGAGCATGATAACTCAGTGGTATTAGCAGACCGTCCTTCTGGTAACCATCAGCGGGGGCGGTACAGACCCACGCTCCTCAGACTCACGGGGTGAGGGCTGGCGAGGGGGTGCCTTTATTTTATTTTTTTTTAAAAGAGTTTATTTATTTATTTGTCAGAGAGAGACAGCAAGAGAGCGAGCACAGGCAGACAGAGTGGCAGGCAGAGGCAGAGGGAGAAGCAGGCTCCCTGCCGAGCAAGGAGCCCGATGTGGGACTTGATACCAGGACGCTGGGATCATGACCTGAGCTGAAGGCAGCCGCTTAACCAACTGAGCCACCCAGGCGTCCCGAGGGGGTGCCTTTAAATCAATACCATGTTGGGGCGCCTGGGTGGCTCAGTGGGCTAAGCCTCTGCCTTCGGCTCAGGTCATGATCCCGGGGTCCTGGGATCGAGCCCCGCATCGGGCTCTCTGCTCGGCAGGGAGCCGGCTTCCTCCTCTCTGCCTGCCTCTTGGCCTACTTGTGATCTCTGTCTGTCAGGTAAATAAATAAAACCTTAAAAAAAAAAACCAATACCACGTTAAGGTGAGGGCACCGCTCTCCTAAAGTATTTGCCGTCCTGAAGTGAGGTTCGCGGGTTGGGGGAGCTCAACCAGGAGAGCGTCTGGCCCCCAGCCACCTTCCCTCGTTGTCATCTGTGCGAGCGTGTGTATTAATACAGCTCTGGTGTGTTTGTCCTTGTGGTGGGCTCGAGTGAGACTGGAGGCCTCAGTGTGCTCCATCCGCTCTTCCCCTCCCCACCCAGGCCCCGGGTGTCTGATGAGGTTGTGCGTCTGAGGTCCGGATGCGCAGGTCTCTGCGTGTCCCTCGCCTCCAGATCTGAGAACAGTGGTTTTCGCTGCTCAGCAGTATTTTGGCTGCTGCTTCTGGGGACCATCCCCGGCATAGCCCCAGGACCTGCCTGGGTGCTGCCCTGGAGGGGCCGCAGCGTTTCTGCTGCCAGGCAGGCCTCCAGGTGTGGCACATGCCCGAGAGCCCTCCTGAGGGCCAGCCATGGGTGGGTGCCAAGGCCTCTTACCTGATCCTGATCGTTGCCGCCCACCTCCGCACTTCCGAGGCCTTTCTGGGGGCCAACCGGGGATTCCAGACTTGGGTTCAGTGCCAGTCAGGCCCTTTCTGGGTAACTCTCCCGTTGGCCTTCCGGGTGTATCTGGTAGTCCTGGTTGTTCTGGGTTTGGCCCAGGGTAAGTGTAGCATGGTTCTGGGAGCTGCCGCAGGCGAATGTGGAGGGTGATTCTGATTGCCTGTCCAGGCCATTTGGGGGCCCGTTTGATCCTGGACTGGTGTGGTACCAGGTGCTGTTCTGGCTGTTCCAGAATCCTGCCCTTGTGCTCTTCTATGTACTTTAAGGTCTTTCCCAATGCAAAGTTTTACCTGTTCTCTGACCCACCCACCTCTGGGCCATTTTGAACATACACCTCTTCCCAGGTGTGACTCCTGGTCAGTTTATGTCCATGCCCCTAGTGCCAACCGGCTTAGGGGAC
>PISX010032040.1:0-16646 GCA_004024625.1 Mellivora capensis
AAATTTGGGGGGGGGGGGAAAGGGTATAAAAAGAAGTTAAAAAAAATAGAAAAAGAAAACATATAAAGACAAATATAAAAAAGAAAAAAATATATATATATATTAGACTGGTGATTAGAACTGGGTCATCCACTTAATATTGTGACTATTTTGGTCTCTTAGAAGAAAATACCTCCCCAAATTTTAAAGAATGAAATACATATATAAAGGTATACATAATGAAGGGATGGAATATAACTATAAAGATGAAAAAAAAATTTTTTAATATCTAAAAAAGGAGTTGATAAAGTAAGTTGGTTGGGAGAATAAAGAAAAAGAAAGTGGAGAGAATTTGCTCGGGCTGGGGACTAGAACAACCCCGGAGCTAGATTTAGGGTATATTTTGATCTATTAGAAGAAGTTGTACCCCAGATTTTTTAGAAGAAAAATCCCTATGTGTATACAAAAAATAAAGTTAGATACAATGAAGGATAAAATATGACTATAATAATGAAGGTTCAAAAAAGATTATTATTATTATTTTATGAAAGGTATTGTTAAGATAAACTAGTTAAAAAACATTAAAAAAGGAAAGAGTAAAAGTTAAAAAAATTAGCAGAATAAAAAAATAAAAAAATAATTAAGTGCAAGGCTAAAGAATCATGGGGAGAAAGCCATGAATCCCATGCTTTGCTTTCTCCTCCTCTGGAATTCTACTGTTCTCCTTGGTAAGTGAACTTGGTCTTGGCTGGATTTCTTGTTGATATTCTGGGGGAGGGGACTGATGTAGTGATTCTCACATTTCTTTTCCCGAGGTTGAATTGCACTGCCCTTACCAGGGGCCAGTCTAAGTAATCTGCTTGGGTTCACTTTCAGGAGCTATTGTTCCCTGAACACTTTCCGTAGAGTTCCGGAGGATGGGAATGAAAATGGCAGCCTCCCAATCTCTGACCCAGAGGAGCCAAGAGCTTGGGGTCCCACACCTCAGTGTGCCCTCAGAGAAAAGTGCTCAATCACTCCTGTCTCCCTGGCCTCCAGCTGCACTCCTAGCTCACCCAGCCTGTGACCAAGTGTCTCTGTCTCTGGCACACAGCTCTTCCTGGAGTCTCCAAACCCTGCAGATCCCTGAGCTCCCCCAGGGGGTGTCTCCCCAGATCTTGTGGGGAACTTACTCGCAGAGCAGTGGCCTGTGCCATGGATTACAGTTCAAGGTAACCCTGAGTTGAGAGCTCACTCCTTGGCTCTGTCTCTGTAGCCGGCTTCCCTGCTCTAATACCTGTGAGCTCTGCAACACTCAGACACCCCCGATCCTTCTATGACCCCACGGAGCCTGGGGCCATGCTGACCCCTCCTGGGCTTCAACCTGGTATAGCCTCTGGAGCGATGTCCCTCAGTGGAGCAGACTTTAAAAGTCCTGATTTTGTCCTCCATTGTTCTGCTGCTTGCCTGGAGCTGGTCCCTCCTCCAGCGGTGTATCTTCCTGTCGCTTTGGATTCACTTCTCCGCCAGTCCTACCTTTCAGGAGTGGTCAATTTTCTGTTTCTAGAATTGTTGCTCTTCTTCTCTTCAATCTCCTGTTGGATTTGTAGGTGTTCGCAATGGTTTGATACACTATCTAGCTGATCTCCTGCTACCTGGTGTCGTCTCAGCCTGCTACTTCTCCACCATCTTGACTCCTCCTCCCAGATGTTCTATTCACATTTAACTAACACTATATGTTGTATAGTTTTTTATTGTGATAAAGAACATAAAACATCAAATTTACCTTCTTAACCATTTTGAATTGTACCATCAGTAGTGTTACATATATTCACATAATTGAGCAACAGATCTCTAGAACTTTTTCATCTTGCAACACTGAAATTCAGTGCCCACTCAACACTTATTTCCTTCCCCATACCCTCTACAATCACCTTTGTACTTCCTATTCCTATGAATTAACAACTTTAGATACCTCATATAAATGGAATCATACAGTAATTGCTCTTTTGTGACTGACTTATTTCACTTAACATAGTGTCTTTAAGGTTTATCCATATTGTAGCAAAAATGAGAATTTCAGGAAGTGCTACTATTTTGTAGCACGCACAATGGCTTCAAGGTTATTTTGCAGAATTGGATCATTGGGGCCCTACAGGCCCTCAGGGCCTGCCATCCCAACTGAATTGCTTCTGTGTGCTCCATGGCCTCTGGAGGTGATGTTCTTACTGCTGACCAGCAGGTTCCTGGGCTGGAAAGGGAGGTCATGATGGCTGCATGGAAGGGACTGTATTAATATATTATGCTAGGCCCAAGGGCAGCTTTAGGCACCAAGGAAGATTAGAATTTAGTCCCATCTATCATCAACAAGTGAATAGAGGGCTGCATCTCTGAAGAGGACAATAGTGCCATCATCTGGTTCTGGTTGCACAAAGGAGAGAATCAGTGATGCCCTAGCTGTGGAATCCATTATAAGCTGTTGCCCCACCAGTTGGCCCACTGAGACTTGCTCTAACTTACTCAAAATGTGCTGTAAAGTTTCTTCTTTCCAATAAAGACTAGCTATTCCATTGGCTCCCTCTCCCATTTAAAAAAAAAAAAAAGTGAGAAATTCTTTCCTTTTTAAGGCTGAATAATATTGTGTGCATACACCTCATTTTCCTTATCACTGTGTTGATGGACATTTGGATTGCTTCTACCACCTCTTGGATGCTATGAATAATGCTGTGATGAACATGGGTGTGCAAATATTTTTTGAGGTCCTGCTTTGAGCTATTTTGGATTTACCCTGGTGGGAATTACTGGATCATAAGGTAATTTTATTTTTAATTTTGGAGAACAGAGGTTTTTGTTATTCAACAAAACATTTTTCTTTTTACAGAACTGGTTTAGATTTCTAAATTTGCAGTACTACTTAAAAAAGCTTCCATTTGGGATGTTTTTCCTTTTGGCCTTTGTCCCATCATTTTGAACTTTACTTATTGGCAGTTAAAGAAACACCTTCTTTTGGATACGGTTCCTCAAATATATCTCCATTTTTCTTTGTTTATACTTTCTTCTGACTTTATACTTGTTTATTTTTCTGTAATTTGTTATATAGTGATAATTCTCCATCTTCATTTGTCTTGACTCTTTTCTCTTAATATATATCAGTAGCTCTTTATTCTGTGATGTCTGTATCTTAGGGTTGACCAGCAACTTATGTCTGCTAAAATGGTGTTTACATAGGACAATATTTTCTCCTCCAAACTGAGGGGGGACTCATGTTGATGAATTGGCAATATTCTCAGTAAATTGTGGATTAGAAAATTGTTAATTATTTGAGGCCACAAGTTTCTGTCTTTGAGCTCTAGATAAGACTTCAAGTCATTCTGGGCTCTGAGTTTGCATCTGATGTTCATAGGGCCTGTTTCAATACTCTATCACATTTAAAGACCTGCAGATCCATTCAGAAATTTAAAATTTCTGGGTCCTTCTCATCTTGCCCTTCTTATGACTTTTGGAAACATCCAGGCAAAACGTCCATTCAGACCCCTCCTTCCAGAGTGGAGCACTCTGGGTATTGATAGCACCCAGTGACTTGTGAGATTTGAGATCTTACAGTTAAAAGCTTATATGATGGGGCGCCTGGGTGGCTCAGTGGGTTAAAGCCTCTGCCTTTGGCTCGGGTCATGATCCCAGGGTCCTGGGATCCAGCCCTGCATCGGGCTTTCTGCTCAACGGGGAGCCTGCTTCCTCCTCTCTCTCTGCCTGCCTCTCTGCCTGCTTGTGATCTCTCTGTCAAATAAATAAATAAAATATTTAAAAAAAAAGCTTATATGATTAATTATGTAAGACTGATGAATCATAGACCTGTACTCTTGAAACAAATAATACATTATATGTCAATAAAAAATTAAAAGCTTATATGATTTATCTCAACAGCTTAGAGCCTTTTTTAAATGTTTTATGATAGTCCAATAAAATAAATCATTAGTTTTTGATGCAGTGTTCCAAGAATTATTGTTTATGTACAACACCCAGTGCTCCACATGCCCTCCTTAATACCCACCACCAAGCTCACCCATCCCACAATTCCCCTCCCCTCTAAAACCCTAAGATTGTTTCTCAGAGTCCACAGACTCTCATGGTTCATCAGTCCCTCCGATTTGCCCCAATTCACTTTTCCTTCCCTTCTCCTAATGTCCTCCATGTTATCCCTTATGTTCCACAAGTAAGTGAAACCATATGATAATTGACTTTCTCTGCTTGACTTACTTCAATCAGCATAATCTCCTCCAGTTCCATCCATTTTGATGCAAAAGTTGGGTATTCATCCTTTCTGATGGCTGAGTAATATCCCATTTTATATAGGGGCCACATCTACTTTATCCACTCATCTGTCGAAGGACATCTTGGCTCTTTCTATAGCTGGCTACTATGGACATTGCTGCTATGAACATTGGAGTACAGATGACCCTTCTTTTCACTACATCTGTATCTTTGGGGTAAATACCCAGTAGTGCAATTGCCAGGTCATAGGGTAGCTCTATTTTTAATTTTTTGAGGAATCTCCATACTGTTTTTCAAGGTGGCTACACCAACTGCATTCCTACCAACAGTGTAAGAGGGTTCCCCTTTCTCCACATGCTCTCCAACACTTGTTTGCTATCTTGTTGATTTGGGGGACTGACTTTTTAGTGATTAATAATGTGGAGTGATGGTGTGGCCTTTAAATGCTGTAGGTTTTCTTTGTCTTGTGAGCTGCCATCAAACCAACACATCACTTACTGTGGCGAGTGTTTGCCAGTCCACTACCCACAGGATATCTTGCTTTGGATGCTATTGGATTTTACTTGGGCTTCCTGTAAATGATTGTTTTGTTATCCCTAGCAACTATTGGGTCTTACATAAATAATTCTCAGGAGTTTACTCTGTGTTTGCTTTGTATTTGTAATGACTGATACCCTCCAAGGGGACCACCCTATAGATGGAGTTGATGTATTGATACAGGTAATTTGGTTGCACATGCTGCCAAGACCCCAAGAGCTTTAGTAATTTTTTTTTTTTTTGGCCTTTCATTACTTAAGCTTATAGGTTCCTCTCTTGTAGTTTGTGTGGCTAAGCTGAGTTCATTTTTAGTGAGTTTCTCTTTGTGGTTGTTGGAATACTAAGCTGCTTATTATAGCAGAATTAAGATATGTCTAAATGTTTGTAAACCATATTATTCTGGAAGTTTGGGGTAAGAGATGGACTTTTCTGTTTCTTTATGTAAGTCAAGATTTTTCAGGCTTCATGGTCTTTGGATAGAAATAAATGACAGAGAAGCCCAAGAATATTTTCCTGTATGTGTTTCCACACAATTAAGACTTTCATTCTAGTTTATCCTTATTTCTCCTGGCTGTTTCTGGGGATCCTTGCAAGTTGTCTCCCATACCCTGGGATACAATTCTCTGAGCTACCTGATGGCTGCTATTTCCCAGTTTTCTGCCCTGGCTTTCAAGGAAGTTTCTCCTCTGGTTGCCAGAGCTGTGTGAGTCCTAACATCTTAGAGTTTAGGAGTCTCTGAGTCCCTGTATTCAAGCTGCTTTAATAGTTGGGCTCACATATGACATGTGTAGTATTGAAAGTTATAATTCAAATTAATAAAGAGTTAACAAATGCTTCTATTCTATTCTTCCTCCTCCTCCTCCTCCTCCTCCACCACTTCTCCTCCTTCTTCTTCTTCTTCTTCTTCTTCTTCTTCTTCTTCTTCTTCTTCTTCTTCTTCTTCTTCTTCTTCATATATATCTCAGAGGCAGAGAGAGCACAAGCAGGAAGACAGCAGGCAGAGCAGGCAGAGGGAGAAGCAGGCTCCCTGCCAAACAAGGACCCTGAAGCAGTACTCTATTCCAGGACCCTGGGATCATGACCCGAGCCAATGGCAGCCACCCAACTGACTGAGCCACCCAGTCATCTCTTATCCTATTTTCATAAATGTCTTCATAATGACAAAATAAATACATATATAAGGCTACAATTTTTACATGACTAAAGACAAAATATCAAAGATGAATTTAACTATTATTTAACATATCTGGTAGTGCTTTAGATGTCTTAATAAATAATAAAGTAAAATATACAAAATTAATATGTATTTGTCATATAAAATATATATTTTTTGCTTCACTTTAGCAAAATCACTAATTACATAGATGTAATAAAGATTTTTACATTGTTTGTGTTCAATTGACAGTAATGAGCTAAAGTATTAAAATGGAAAGATTTTTATAAAAATACAAATTAAAACAAGTGTAAAATTCTTAAAAATTAACATTACTTTCATTTTTAAAAAAATCATTTTTCTTTCAAAATACTAAAAATTTAAGTTAGGATGTAAAATACTAATTACAAAAAATTAATATCTGATTTTAAATCAAAATTATTGAAGAAAGTTAAATTTAACTTTAAAAAATCTTATATCATAAGTTCTTTATAGATCTTGGATCCCTTTATCTGATATGTCATTTGCAAGTATCTTCTCCCATTCCATAGGTTGTTTTTTAGCTTTGTTGACTGTTTCCTTTGCTGTGCATAAGATTTTATATTGATGAAGTCACAATAGTTGATTATTGCTTTTGTTTCCCTTGCCTTTGGAGATATGTCTAACAAGACGTTGTAGATGAGGTTGAAGAGGTTGCCGCCTGTGTTCTCCTCCAGGATTTTGATAAATTCCTGTCTTACACTGATGTGTTTCATCCTTTTTGAGTTTATCTTTGTGTATGGTGTAAGAAAAAGTCCAGTTTCATTCTTGTACATGTGACTGTCCAATTTTCTCAACACCATTTGTTGAAGAGGCTGTCCTTTTCCCATTGAATATTCTTTCCTGCTTTGTCAAAGATTAGTTGACCAAAGAGTTGAGGGTCTATTTCTGGGTTCTCTGTTATGTCCCACTGATCTATGTGTCTGGATTTATATCACACTCAACAACCAAATCATCATCATCATCATCATCATCCAGTCAAGAAATGGGCAGATGACATGAACAGACATTCTCCAAAGAAGACTTCAAATAACTAATAGACACATGAAAAAATACTCCACATCACTTGGCATCAGGGAAATACAAATAAAAATCACAATGAGATACCACTCCACACCAGTCAGAATGGCTAAAGTTAAGTCAGCAAACAACAAATGTTGGTGAGGATGTGGAGAAAGGGGAACCCTCTTACACTGTTGGTGGGAATGCAAACTGGTACAGACACTCTGGAAAACCATATGGAGGCTCCTCAAAAAGTTAAAAATAGAGGTAACCTATGACTCAGCAATTGCACCTGTGGGTATTTATTCCAAAGATATAAATGTAATGATCCAAAGGGATACCTGCACCCCATTATTTATAGCAGCAATGTCCACAATAGCTAAACTGTGGAAGGAACCTAGATGTCCTTTGACAGATGAATGGATAATGAAGATGTGGTATTATACATACAATGTATATACAATGAATGTGTGTGTGTGTATACACACACACACACACACACACACACACACACAATTACTCAGGCATCAGAAAAGATGAATACTACCATTCACATCAATGTAGATGGAATTGGAGGGTATTATGCTGAGTGAAATAAGTGGCTCATAGAAAAGACAATTATGTTTCACTCATATGTGGAACATAAGAAACAGTATCGAGGATCATAGGGGAAGGGAGGGAAAACCAAATGGGAAGTCATCAGAGAGGGAGAAAAACCATGAGAGACTCTTTACAGGAAACAAACTAAGGGTTGCTGGAGGGGAGGGGGCTGGAGGGTGGGTGATGGGCATTAAGGAGGGCATGTGGTGTGATGAGCACTCGTTGTTATATACAACTATTGAATTATTGAACTCTACATCTGAAACTAATGTTGGTTAATTAAATTTAAATAAAAATTACAAAATCTTATATCATATAATTTCCATTATACTTATATTTTTGTAAACATAAGACAATTCACAGTGCCCACGTAGTTGTTGATGTAAAGAATTTGTATTGTGCTTCATGCGTGTTATGTCTAGGCCAACATACATAGATTTAAGAGTAATATAAATTGTTTAATGTTGCAAAATATTTCTCAGCCACTCTGTGGTTTTTCACTAATTATGGTGAATACTGTGCTGATATGTGGATCCCTTGGGAACCATGAATAGGCACGCACAAGAAAGCAAGAATATGGACTCTTAGCAATATGGGGCGGCAATGGGAATTGGTCTCGCTATGCAAGAATCAGTTATATTTATGCTAAAGAAGGACTGAAAAGGTAAATGAATTTTTCAAAAATATGTTCTTTATCATACCTAAGCATTCTCCTTATTAATTTCCCTCTGCATGCAAAGGCAGTGTTGGACCCAGTTGTGGACAATAATACAATCCACAGGTCTTCACAGCATTTGGACAGTCACCTTCTGCATTGAGGGTGTTTGGAGATGGAGAAAACTGTGCCTTCACCTCATTGGTTTAACTTCATGAGGGGGTCATGTTCTGCCAGAAAGGCACCAATTCTGAGGTGAATGTCCCTATTGCCTATGTCTAATTCTTAAGCTACCACTCTTATTTTGTGACAAAGTGGGGTAGAATTTCTCTCCTTAACTTGCATTTTATTATGTTAACTCAAGTATAAAACAGAGCGGGCTTGTATCTTTGATGTCCCAAGGAAACTGAGTGAAATAGCTCTTATTTCTACTTCCCCTTTATTTCATTTATCCCTCCCTGAGTGGAGGGAGCAGGGTGGAGGACAACCTGAGTATCAAATATCACTATGTTATACTCAAAGAAACCCTTACTCTCTGACTTCTACTCATTAAATTTGGCCACATATTTAAATCTTGGCTCCCTCTTCCATTATGAAGGATCTTTCTAAGAAACTTCTTGAACCCTCATGCAAATATCCTTCTAGTGGGTTCCTCTGTCCATCTTCCAAAAATACCTTGTCATATCACATTTAAATCATGCTATAGTATATGGAAATGAGAAAGCAATATAAACCAACAATTTGGCCTTCATGTAATGCGTCTTTAATAAATTAGTTTGAATTAGTAGCTTTGGGGAAAAGGCTCATAGTCTAGGCTATATTCTTTTTTTTTTCTAGTGAAGGGAACTTTTTACTCAGTATTATGATTTAATATGTACTCTCTTATATAAGTTTCATGGTATCTCCTGCAAGGCAGTTATTATTTTCTCCTTCTTCTCCTTCTTCTTCTCCTCCTTCTCCTCCTCTTCCTCATCCTCCTTCTTCTTCTCCTTCTCCTTCTTTTTCTTCTTCTTCTTTTTCTTCTTCTTCTTCTTCTTCTTCTTCTTCTTCTTCTTCTTCTTCTTCTTCTTCTTCTTCTTCTCCTCCTCCTCCTCCTCCTCCTCCTCCTCCTCCTCCTCCTTCTTCTTCTTCTTCTTCTTCTTCTTCTTCTTCTTCTTCTTCTTCTTCTTCTTCTTCTTCTTCTTCGTCTTCTTCCAAATGAGGAAACAGAGTTTAGTAGCAGTTAAGTAACTGGCTTAATTTGTATTAACTTGAATATTGGTCTGTTTGATTTAAAAGCTTCCACTTTTTCTGATAAACCATCTGGTTTTCACTGCCACAAGTAAAATTCCACTTAAAACATGAAATAGGAACCAAAATTCTTCCTTCAATAGAATTTGGGGAATGAATGAGTCTATGTCAGTTAAAAAGCCATCAGTAATTATCTCTTTTACTTTTAAAGCTTCTAGCATCTGTAAGACATCTGTTGACTGCAATCCCTGAGGAGATTCCATGGCTTGGAAACTTTAATTTATGATTTATTAAAAAAACAACATAGCTATAATACATGGTTTTGATTCTGGGTAGATGCTGGTGAGACCATTAAGAGGACAGGGCAGAGACTGGGGGAACACTGTGATTGATCATGCTATTCTTTTAAAACTTAAAATAGAGAATTGAAGAACAGTGAAAGGTTTTATTGGATTGTGGATGACAGGAAGCTGGTGGGAATATAGGACATATTGGATGATATCATCTGAAAGTTAGAGTGATGAAAATCCAATAAACTAAAATAATATAAAAAATTGACAAATTTCTGTATTTAGTTTCAAAATATCACCACACTAGAAGTTTAAGAAATGTGAATGAAAACAGTAAAATTTAAAAAGAACGGGGAGAGTGATTGATATTAGCAAAATGGTGAATAACAAAGCTCCAAGCTCTTATTCCTCCAATGAAATATTGAAACAGACTAACAAAAGTTGTCTCAAGTAACTTTGTTAGAGCCTTGGAAATTATCCACTTTTGCAGCCACCAAATAAACATCCAATCAAGAAAAAGCCATATTCAGAATGAAAAAGTGTTGTGTTATTTTTACTTACTCTTACCCAAACCTTTCCCCAGCATGGTTGCAGTCTTAATCTTGAAGCAACAGTAGCCCAGTTCCCAGTTCCTTCCCTTAAACTGGATAGATCAGTGCAGACTTTATTAGCAAATTATTGTGCATGTCTATTTTAAACTACCTGGGGGATACTCAAAAGACTAATATAAGGTGCTCATTTCTGTTTTGCCCAGCTCAGAACTCAGGAGAAAAAACTGTGGCCTGTGCTCCTCATAATGAAAAGGTGACTACAGATTTATTCTAAGGGTAAGAGATCACGGGGAGGAGACATAGAATAGACAATCTAAAGCATGGAGGAAAGTCTAGGGTGAGGCTCTTTGGAAATTCGGGCATTTGAAGGCAGCTGTGTATACAAGGAAAACTAGAAATTCAAATGCATGCCTAGGCAAGACACAGACTCAGAAAAGACATGAGAAGACATCAAGCTTTCACCTTGAGCTGATTCTTGTGCTCAAAGCAAGGCTAACTAGGTGATGAAGAAGTTCCCCATTACAAAGCCAACTGTCAAAGACTGGGAGAACTTTTGCCATTCAAGGAAGTCTTTGCCACAACACTAGATGAACAGAGCTAAAAAGGCAGAGACTTGAATGATCACATAAGACAAGGACTGTTCTTTGCAAATATGGGTTGGAAGTCTCAAAACTATTGGGGTAAAACACTTTTTGGCAATCACAAACAAAGGAACTCTTGGAGTGGGTCAATCTGAAATCTAGAGATACCACATTGTAATATTCAAATGTTCAATTTTCAAGAAAACTATCACAAGTCATACAAAGAAACAGGAAGACATGGCATGTTCAAAGAAAAGAAATGGACAGAAAACTGTCCCTGAAGAAGCTCAAAATAAGACTTCCTGGACAGAGACCTCAAAAAAAAAAAAAAAAAAAAAAAAAAAAAAAAAAAAAAAAAAAAAAAAAAAAAAAAAAAAAAAAAAAAAAAAAAAAAAAAAAAAAAAAAAAAAAAAAAAAAAAGACCTAAAGGAAAACATGAGCAAAAAATTGAAAGAAATCAGGGAAACAATGAATGGACAAAATGAGAATATTAACAATAGAAGCTGGAGGTGAGGAGAGAAGTGTGTTGGGGGAAATTGGAGAGGGAGACAAACCATGAGAGACTGTGGACTCTTAGAAACAAACTGAGGATTTTGGAGAGGAGGGGGCTGGGTGGGTTGGGTGAGCCCAATGGTGCGTATTAAGGAGGGCACGTATTGCATGGAGCACTGGGTGTGATGCATAAACAATGAATTTTGGATCACTGAAAAAAATAAATAAAATTTAAAAAGTGGTGATTAAAAAAAAGAAGGTGGAGGTGAAAAATACTATACAGAAATGAAAAATTCATTAGAGGAGTTCAAGCAGAAGATTGAGCAGGCAGAAGAATCAGTGAATTTGAAGATAAAACAATTGAAATTATGGGTATTGGAACAGAAAAAAAGTAAAGAGAAGTGAATGAATCTAAGGCACCATCAAACTGACAGATGTTTGCATTATGGGAGTCTCACAAAAAAAGAGTGAGAAAAAGACAGATTATTTGAAGAAATAATGGTCAAACTCCCCAAATGTGATGAAAGAAATGAATGTACAAGTAAAGGAAGCTCAGTAATTCCAAGTAGTAGAAACTCAAAGAGACCCACATGGAGATACATTCTAATCACACTGTCTAAGGGGCAAGGGCAAAAGAAAGCAACAATAATAAAACTGATTCATCATACATAATATAACCTAAACATCTCCCCCAATCCTGCTGCCAGCCAGCTCCTTGTGAACACTTCTAAATTTATCTAGGTGCGTCAGCTCCCTTGGGAGAAAACACAAACTTGAGCAATAATGCCACCTTCTGGGATACAAAAGAAAGGTTTCTAAGTGCTATGCTGTTGAACAAAGTAATATCAATTCTTAATTAAGGAAAAGTGCCTGTTACTTCAAATGCAAAAGTAGAAGCACACATCAAACACTATGAAAAACCAAGGGAATACAGTATCACAAAAAGAAAATGATAATTCTTCAGCAACCAAACTAAAGGGTGTGCAATATTGTGATTGAACTGACAAAAAAATTCAGAAGAGCTGTTATGAGGAAATTTAACAAGCTAAAAGAAGATTCAGGCAATTCAATGAACCCAGGAATAAAATTAATGAACAGAAAAGTTCTTTACCAAAGAGACTGAAATGATAAATGAAATTCTGGAGCTGAAGAATTCAATAAAGGAGATCAAGAATGCATCAGTGACAAGGCAGACCAGGTGGAAGAAAGAATAAATGACTTGGAGGATAGGAAAAGAGAAGTAATTCAGAAGAGGATAGAAGTTTTAGACTTAGGTGAATAAACCCTTACAAGAACTATCAGATATGACCAGAAAGTTAAATATAATAATTGCCATACCAGAAGGAGAAAAGAGGGAGGAGGGGGCAAAAAGTTTATTTAAAGAAATATGAGAATTTCCAAAACCTGGGAAGGGACTTGGACAGACAAGTCTGTTTCAAGACAGACAAGTTCATGAAGCTAATAGATCATTCCATTATCTCAGGGTGAAAAGACCTTATCCAAGACACATTATAATGTAACTTAAAAATCAATGAAAAGAAAAAAAAATCTTAAAGACATCTGGGACAAAATAAAGAAATTTGCAAAGGAAACCCCCATCACGGTATCAGCAGATTTTTCAGCAGAAACTGTACAGACAGTACAGAGAGGAATAATTTATTTGAAGTGTTGAAAGATAAAAATTGCCAGCCAAAAAAAAATTATCAGCCAAGAATATTTTTCTGTCAAAGTTATCTTTCAGATAACTTTGGAGAACCAAAGGCTTATCCATACAAACAAAAGCTTGAGGGAGTTTACCACCACTAGACATTATAAGAAATGGTGAAAGGAGCTCTTCAAGTTGAAGTGAAAGGGTGACAATCAGTGGCTTAAAAATATATGAAAGTACACAACCTTCTGGTAAAAGTGATAGACAGAATTGAAAAACCAATTCTAAATTAGAATGGCATGTTAACCACCTAACTATTGTATAAAGGTTAAAAGAAGCATAAAAAAAAAAACTATGGCCACCATAATTTGTTAATGAATCCACAGCACAAAAAGGGCAAATTATGACATGAAAAATATAAAAGGGGTGGAGCAAAAGGGTGTAGCCTTTATAGACAATTGAAATAAGTTGTTAGCATAAAATGAAGTGGTTTATCTCTGAGATGTCTTTCATAACCACAAGGCAAAAAATCTAGAGTAATTTTACATAAAAAAAGGACACTGAGCATACCATCATGGAAAACTACCACTTTAAAAAGATAAGCAGAAATGGAAAACAAAGCAAAGCAAAACAAAACAAAACAAAAAACTGTGATGGAGATACACAACAACAAGGAAACAAACAGTATGGTGGCAGTAGTAAGTCCTTACATAGCAATCATCACTCTAAACATAAATGGATTGAATTCACCAAACAAAAGGCACAGAGTGGATAGATGGATAAAAAGAGAGGACCCAACTATTTGCAGCTTACAGGAGATTAATTTCTGCTCTAAAAATACACAGGTTCAAAGTGAAGGTGGGAGTTATTCCACATAAGTAGCAACCAAAAGATAGCAGGGATAGCTCTACTTATATCAGACAAAATAGACTTTAAGCCAGAAGTGATAAAAGAAACAAAAAAGGTCATTATACATTGACAAAGTCATCAAGAAGAAGGAATAACTATAAATATATACATATCCAACATTAAGGCACCCAGATGTATTAAGCAAATAGTAACATCTGAAGGGAGACGTTGACTACTATACAACAATAGCAGGGGGTCAGTACACCACTGTCAGCAATGGATATATCATCCAAAATTCAACAAGGATACATTGGAACTGAACCATACTTTAGACCAAATGGACTTAATAGACATATATAGAATATTCCATCCAATAACAGAGAATACACGTTCTTTTCCAGTGCACATGAAACATTATCCAGAATAGATCATATGATAGGACACAAAACAAATCTTAGCAAATTTTTTAAAATTTTTAAAAAAATTTATTTATTTGTCAGAGAGAGAGGGAGAGAGAGCGAGCGAGCACAGGCAGACAGAGTGGCAGGCAGAGGCAGAGGAAGAAGCAGGCTCCCTGCTGAGCAAGGAGCCCGATGTGGGACTTGATCCCAGGACGCTGGGATCATGACCTGAGCTGAAGGCAGCAGTTTAACCAACTGAGCCACCCAGGCTCAGCAATCTTAGCAAATTTAAGAATATTGAAATAATATCAACATATTTTCTGACTACAATGATGTTAAATTAGAAATCAACCCCAAAACTTGAGAATCTATAAATACATGGAAACTAAAACACACACTTTTGAACAATCAGTTAGTCAAGGAAGAAATAGAAAGGGAAATAAAAAAAATCTCAAAAAATTAAATATGAATACAACATATCAGAACTCATGGGATGCAGCAAAAGCAGTTTTGAGAGGAATGTTTATAGTCATAAGTGTGCATATGGAGAAATTAGAAAGAGCTCAAATAAACAACCTAACTTTATATTTTAAGAAACTATAAATAGAAGAGTAAATCAAGCCAAAAATTGGCAGGAGGAAGGAAACAATACATACCAGAGTGGAAATAAATGAAACACCAAAGAAAACAAAACAAAACAACACACACACACACACACATGCAAGACAGGATCAAAGAAACTAAGAGTTCAGTTTTTTAGAAGATAAATTTGACAAAACTTTAATTACAATAAGAAAAAGAGAGAGAAGATGCACATAAAATTAGAGATGAAAGGAAACATTAAAAGTGACACTACAGATATGCCCACAGGAGGAAGACAAGATGGCGGGGAACTAGGAGGATGCTCTGGTTCAACCTGTCCCCTAAAGTGAGCTGATTACCTACCAAGGAACTCCAATCACTCATGAAATCAGCCTGAGATCAAAATTCTACTCGTCAGGATCTCTACGGGGGCAGAAGACGCCAGTGGGCAGGTAAAGCCGAGCCCGAGCGGGAACACTGGACTGGTATCGGAAGATAAACAAAAGGGGAAGGGAGCCACCAGAGGAGACGCATTGGGAAGTAATACCCCAATACGAGAGTCCCCTAAGATTGGGGACCAGCATTAACTTGAAGACTGATAAAAAGCACTCAAAAAGAGAAAAGATCGCAGGGTGAAATTGTGGGAATTGGAACGGTTAGGGACAGGGGCTTAAGTCCCCCACGGAGGACAGACACCTCTGGCGCTGAGCCAGAGAGAGCACAGCGGAGAAACCAGGTCCTGGTCGCTGAGCTGTGAGGAGACCTCCTAAGGGCATTTGGCGTGTGGCAGGGGCTGGGACCCTCCCGGAGCAGAAACAGACTTTTGCAGTAAGTACCTGCATGTGTGCCGCACCTCGCTAGCAGAGCCTGAGACGCGCTCCACCCTCTCCCCTGAGAGAGGCGCCCAGGCACCAGCGGGGGGATCTTTAGGACCCAGAAAGTCTGATCGCTCTCAGCTCCGGCCAGCAGGAAAATCTCTGTGTGCCTTCCCTGCTTGGAACCTCTCTGGCAGTCTGGAGCTGCCCAGACAGCTGCCGCTTGTGGTTTTGAGTACAAGCAGGACACACGGGTGTCCCCAGAGATTGCGGCTGGGAACCTGCTCTGCAGCACTCAGAGGGGATCGGACTGGGGCTTCTCTCTGGGAGGGAGGTCTGGGTGCAGTTTGCTTTCCTATAAACCTCCAAGAACCATTGGGAGCTGCCAAGGGGAGAGAAAACAAACGAACAGACATAAAAACCTCCAGAGAACAAAAGCCTAAAGGCCCGGTTTCCTCAGAGCTCACCCCCTGGAGGGGGGCGGGAGGACTTAACTCAGGAAACACCGCCTGAAAACCCACGCAGCAGGCCCCTCCCCCAGAAAGCCAACCCCCCGAGAAGACAACAATCACTACTACTTCATAGATACCTTTAATTCTTAATTCGTCCCCATTATTCTGGTTCATTTAAAAAAAATTTTTTTTAATCTTTTTTATTTTGTTAAATAGATTTTTTTAGCCTATTTACCATCACAGTGAGACGTCCAGTACATCAAATTCCATAATAACCTTCTAACCTGAACTTTTTGATGCATATACCCATGTTTTTCTTTTGCTTTTCTATTTTTTATATTTTTTTTTAAATTTCACTTTAGTTTAGATCATTCTTTTCTTTTATTTGCTAATATTCATATAGAGTTAAAATTCAAGGTAATCCCCTCCCCGCAATCAATGCTACCCCTATAGGTAAACCAATTTTTAATCCCCTGATATCTTAGGAAAGTTGTATCTCTTAAAAAAGATATCAAGATACATCCAAGAAGAAGCAAAAT
>PISX010032041.1:0-16676 GCA_004024625.1 Mellivora capensis
AATTCCTCTTCTGGGCATTGATTCTGAAGAAATATACATATATAAAACCACAATGTTATTTGATCAGAAGTGATTATTTTGGTGTCATTTGTTTTAAAAAAATGGAAACCACTTAAATTTCTGGCAGGATGGTGGATGGCCCACAGAATAAACTTATGTAGAGTTTATGAGATGTTTCAGAAGAACTTTTAATGCTATTGGAAAATGGCTATGTTATGCAAATAAAAATTATATTCTGAAAAAAAAATTATAATTATATGTTCAACAACTTCTTGTTTTTCTGTTAAGAATTTGACCCAAAAGAGAGGCACCTGGGTGGCTCAGTGGGTTAAGCCTCTGCCTTCCGCTCAGGTCATGATCTCAGGGTCCTGGGATTGAGCCCCGCATCGGGCTCTCTGATCAGCAGGAAGCCTGCTTCTCCCTATCCCACTCTCCGTGCTTGTGTTCCCTCTCTTGCTGTGTCTCTTTCTGTCAAATAAATAAAATCTTTAAAAAAAACAATGACTTCCATTTCTCAGTTATGAGTGCAATTTTGTAGAGAAGCTGGCAAATACAGAAAAGCAATAAGAAAAAAAAAAGGGACTTCTATGGTCATCACCTAGAGATAACTACTGCTAACCTCTTGGTGTGACTGTTTCCATCTCCTCCTGGGGTTCAGCAACACACTGCCCACTACCCTTCCAGTAAATTCAGTAAATTCTCATTATCACTTAAGAGAATCTCAGTGGGTTATCACTGCTGCCACGTAAAAGCAAATCAGCCTATACAATGCTTTTAAATGAGTGGAAAAAAAAAACAAACAACCAAATGAGTAAAAAGGCAAACAAAGCAATGGCAGTCTCAAATTACCCACGAAAATTCAAAGTAGCAAAGACATTGGCTAATTCTTTTTCCATAAATGAACTAAAATGATACGCTTTATTTGATGCATCTATTGGTACGTAAAATTCTCTTCTTTGTCCGATTTTGGTAGTTATATGAGTCTTCGTTAATTATACGAGTCTTAGTTATATGAGTCTTTGTCCGATTTTGCTAGTTATAAGGGTCTTACACAGCCAAGCTACTATATAAACATTTACTTACAGAGTTACAATTTACAAAGCATTTCCGATCTAGGCAACTTGTGGAATGACAACTGGTGGGGGCAGGAGGCTGTATCCAAGGTAGTAGTGATGAGGGAGCAGAAGGCAAGCTGAGGATGGAAAAAACACAAGCTGACACCCCACAACCCGAGGTTATATGTGTGACATTCCTAAGGCACTCCCCACTGCCCTAAAAACTACGGGAAGGGTCAAATGGCGAGCTGATAAAGATCAGATTCCTTCGAGACTCGAGTCTCCATCGGTTTACCAACGTCTTAGTGATTTTTAAAAAATTATTTATTTGTTAAAGTGAGAGAGAGAGAGCACAGTCAGGCAGAGTGGCAGGCAGAGGCAGAGGGAGAAGCAGGCTCCCCGTGGGGCAAGGAGCCCGATTTGGGGCTCGATCCCAGGATACTGGGATCATGACCTGAGCCGAAGGCAGCTGCCCAACCGACTGAGCCACCCAGGTGTCCCGTCTTAGTGATTTTTTTTTAATTTAAAGATTATTTATTTATTTATTTGTCAGAGAGAGAGAGAGAGCGAGCACAGGCAGGCAGAGGCAGAGGGAGAAGCAGGCTCCCTGCCAAGCAAGGAGCCCGATGTGGGACTTTATCCCAGGACGCTGGGATCATGACCTGAGCCAAAGGCAGCCGCTTAACCGACTGAGCCACCCAGGCGTCCCTTGTCTTAGTGATTTTTAAACAAGATTTTTATTTATTTATTTGAGAGAGAGAGAGGGAGAGAGAGAGCTTGTGCGTGTGGAGAGCAAATGCTTGTGTGAGCAGGGGAGGGACAAAAGCATACTCTTCACTGAGCGGGGAGCCCTATGTGGGGCCGGATCCCAGGACCCCAAGATCATGATCCGAGCCAGAGGCAGCTGTTTAACCTAACTGAGCCACCAAGGTGTTCTGTCTCCGTGATTTACAAGGAGAAAGTCTTCTCATCAATAGCCTAACTTCTAGAGAACCTGAGCTAGGCAAAGTATAAGGCTCCTCAAGGAAACTCCCAAGGGTCCTATTGTTAGTGCCTTATTAGAAGGAAAAGCAACCTGAACTTGGCAACTACCAGGCCTCCCTTATCCTGTAAATCTTCTTTAGCATATCAAAGTCCTTTTGAAAATCTCCCTTTTCACTACCTCCCCCAACTCCCACGTGTATAATCAGGCATTCCTCACAACCCCAGGGCAGCAGCACTTTCTGCCCCTGGGTCCTGTCCCCGTGCTTCTCTCTCTCTCTCTCTTTTTTTTAAAAGATTTTATTTATTTATTTGACAGACAGAGATCACAAGTAGGCAGAGAGGCAGGCAGAGAGAGAGAGGGAAGCAGACTCCCTGCTGAGCAGAGAACCCTGATACAGGGCTGGATCCCAGGACCCTGGGATCATGACCTGAGCCGAAGGCAGAGGCTTTAACCCACTGAGCCACCCAGGCGCCCTGTACCCATGCTTCTTAAAAAACACCTTTTTTTTTTTTTTGCACCAAGGAGGTTTCAAGAATTCTTCCTTTGGGGGACACCTGGGTGGCTCAGTTGATTAAGCGGCTGCCTTCGGCTCAGGTCATGATCCCAGTGTCCTGGGATCGAGTCCCACATCGGGCTCCTTGCTCAGCAGCGAGCCTGCTTCTCCCTCTGCCTCTGTCTGCCTGTGCTCACTGTCTCGCTCTCTCTCTCTGACAAATAAATAAATTAAAAAAAAATTAAAAAAGAAAAAAAAGAATTCTTCCTTTGGGGCGGCTGGGTGGCTCAGTGGGTTAAAGCCCCTGCCTTCAGCTCAGGTCCTGATCTCAGGGTCCTGGGATCAAGGCCCGCATCGGGCTCTCTGCTCAGTGGGGAGCCTGCTTCCTCCTCCTCTCTCTCTCTCTGCCTGTCTCTCTGCTACTTGTGATTTCTGTCAAATAAATAAATAAATAATCTTAAAAAAAAAAAAAAAGAATTCTTCCTTGGCCTGCTCCAGACCTCACCAACATTCCCAAACGACATGAGTAGGATGCCCTACATCAGTAGGATGCCCAAGTGTTGTAGGATTTCTCTGCCTTTAGTGCCCTCGGTTCTTGATCACCCCACTTCAAAGAATGAAGACGTAGACCAGAAGAAGAGTGGTGGGCAGAAAAGCAAAATTTATTTAATAATTGTATAAAGCGGGGTGCCTGGGTGGCTTAGTGGGTTAAAGCCTCTGCCTTCGGCTCAGGTCATGATTCCAGGGTCCTGGGATCCTGGGATCCATCGGGTTCTCTGCTCAGCGGGGAGCCTCCTTCCTCCTCTCTCTCTCTCTCTCCCCGCCTGCCTCTCTGCCTACTTGTGATCTCTGTCTGTCAAATAAATAAATGAAATCTTCAAAAAAAAAATAATTGTATAAAGCTCCTGGAGGGGGGGCAGGCCAGAGGGTGGACCCTGGAGTTTCTAAGTTTAGGGGTTTTTTGAGCTCTTTCATAGAACTACCTTAAGCAATCAGGGTGTACTGAGCCCTGCCAATCAGGGCTTTGGTCACGCATCTGTCTACCTACTAGATTATTGTCAACATGCTGATGGTCCTTTTTTGTTGACACTTAGGGGCTTATGTCTTAACTGCCCCTTGCCTATAATATTGATAAATGCTTTGGGATTAACCACCTTATTTTAGCACTTTTTACAGAAGTCATTTCTGCCAAGGCTGCAAAGCAGAAGGCTAGTGCGGTCCTGTCTAACCCCCAAAACAGTGATGTTTTATTCTAGCTGTCCTTGATGAGGGAACAGAAGGCTGGCTGAGGGCGTAGCAAAAGGCTGACACCCTGCAACCTTCCCCCATCCCCATTCCTGGGTGGGACATATGCGACATTTTTGAGGAATCTCCCAACTATCTTAATGTTAATACCTTGCTAAGAAGGTAAAAACAGACCTTGAGAATGGCAAGGCCTCTGGTATCTGGTATCTTGTAGGGCTTCTTTAGCATATGAAAGTTCTGTTGAAACCTCCCTTTTTCCTTACCTCCCCCAACCTTAACGTATGTACATAACCTGCCACCCCTCACAACCTCCAGGGCAGCATCTCTTCTTGCCCATGGGTCCTGTCCCCGTGCCCTAACAAACCACCACTTTGCACCAAAGATGTCTCAAGAATTCTTTCTTGGTCATCGGCTCCAGACTCCACCCCACTGAACCTAACCTATATTCTAAAACTCCATCATCTTGACTCCATATTTTCTTGTTGGGGCCCCTGGCCCTGACTACCTCGCTGTCCAACTCACTCTTAACACAGAGAACCCTGTTTGTACCAGGACAACCTACATGAAGAACGTGGTTGATGGGGCCAGGAATTTACTCTTGATTTAAGGCATGTATATCAGTTTAAGTGTAAGTATACCAGACTCTCCCCACCCAGGTTTGGGGAATTATGACTCACAGACCTCCACTCAGTCCTTGCAACGTGTGTGAAAACTTGGAGCTGTGACATGACCATCTTTTGCCATGGGAAGGGAGCACCAGACAAAACCAGGGGCACGTGTGAGATGCAGGTTTCCAGAATAAAGAAACAGCAAGCATGAAACCCACAGGCAAGAACATGCTAGGTGTGTTCAAGGGGCCAGCCACAGTGGTGATGGGAGGAGATGGGGTTGGGGGGAATCCAGCAAAGCCTGGTTCACACACGATAGGGAGGCTCTGAGTGTATATTCAAAGTGGCAAGAGGAAACCGTTGGAGGAAGGGGTGTTTAAGCAGGAAAATGACAAGATCAACTTCCTTTTTGGGAAGATGGCTTTGACCGGCCGTGTGGACAATGTTTGGACAAGGCCGGGAGATAAGAAGTAGTCCTTGCTCTGGGGGAGGCAGTGGTGCTTGAGGTAGGTGATCTGCTGGGGGATGGTGGGAAGGAGGAAACACAAATGATTCCACTCTGCCTCTCAGGGGAAAACATGTGGCTCTTTTCTCCCTAAAATGGGATTTAGAGGCTCCCATTGCTTTCTTAGGAATGATGCAGGTTAAGGGAGTTAACACAGGATAAACGGTTGGTAAAAATAATTTTTCAGTAAGGATAGGTGTTACTCTTATTATTCCCCTAATAATAAAAAAGAGCCCTCATGGAGCCTCACCACATTCTAGTGTGGAAAATAGACAAACCAAGCAGTAAAAAGGAGATAGGGGGCACTGTGGCAAGTCATGTGCCTTCCCTGGAAATAAAAGCAATTAAGGATTTCATTCTTGTTCTGTTTTGTCTTAATTAGGGTCCTTCTGTCTGAATTTGCTTCTCTAGCTGACAACCTTCTTTCTCTTCTTTCCAACAGGAGATTTTTTTAATGATCATTTCCCAAAGAAATACCCCCCCTCCTTTTTTTTTAAGATTCCATTTATTTATTTGAAAGAGAGAGGGAGAGTGACCGAGAGGGAGCACAAGATCAGAGTGGAGAAGCAGAGGGAGAAAGAGCATCCGACTCCCCACTGAGCAGGGAGCCCCTGGAATCATGACCCCCGAGAAGATGCTTAATGGACTGAACCACCCAGGCGCCCCAGAATTACCCGATTTCTAGTCCTGTAAAATTAGTCCTTTCCTGGAAGGAAGGAGTCTCCTTTAGGAGCCTGGATTCATTCCCTTGCCTTGGAGAGAATCTAAGGCACCACCTAGCCCAGAGTGCAAACTCAAGTCAGGGCCAGGTGCCAGATGAGACCAGCAGGAAGGAGATTCACACTTGGAGCTCTTCTCTAAGGTCAATCTACCCCCCTTTAGGCCATTGGGTTCCGCCATTCCCTTCCAGATCTGTAGGCTGGGACTGGGGACTGGGAGATGTCCTCTGTTGAGCAAGGGGATGAGGGGGTTAGGGTGTGAGGGAGGCACTGCCTGACAGGAATAGCCATCATTTGTCAACATTCCACAAACTTTAGAAGTAATTTTTAAAAATACAAACACGGGGGCACCTAGGTGGCTTAGTTGTTAAGCATCTGCCTTCGGCTCAGGTCATGATCCCAGGATCCTGGGATTGAGCCCCGCATCAGGCTCCCTGCTCCATGGGGAGCCTGCTTCTCCCTCCCCCTGCTGCTCTGCCTTCCTGTATTCTGTCAAATAAATAAATAAAATATTAAAAAACAAACAAAAAACAAACACATACATTCAGGTAATACATCTGCATAGTACAAAGGAAAAAAAAAGGATAATTACTAAATACCCCCCAACTCTTTTTTTTTTTTAAGATTTTATTTATTTATTTGACAGAGAGAGATCACAGTAGACAGAGAGGCAGGCAGAGAGAGAGAGAGAGGGAAGCAGGTTCCCCGCTGAGCAGAGAGCCTGATGTGGGACTCGATCCCAGGACCCTGAGATCATGACCTGAGCCGAAGGCAGTGGCTTAACCCACTGAGCCACCCAGGTGCCCCCCCAACTCTTATTTAGCGATATTCTATGCATTTATAGACATATTTTTTAACCCAAATGGTAGCTTACTTAATATACTTTGCCATCTTGCTTTTGTCACTTAATTATATAATTCTCTATGCAGAATTTTCCTATATGTCCGTATATAGAGCTATATAATAGTTGGACATAGGTGTCAAAATTTCTTTAACCAGCCTCCTACATACAGAGATTTAGACTATTTCCAGTCTTTTGCTATTATAAACAGCATTATAAAGAATATCCTTATACAAATGTCATTGCTTTGGTGCAGAATTTTAAATTTAAAAAAAAAATGTATTTATTTGTCAGAGAGAGAGGGAGAGAGAGAGATCAAGCACAGGCAGGCAGAGAGGCAGAGGGAAAAGCAGGCTCCCCGCCGAGCAAGGAGCCCGATGTGGGACTCGACCCCAGGACGCTGGGATCATGACCTGAGCCGAAGGCAGCCGCTTAACCAACTGAGCCACCCAGGCGTCCCTACTTTTTTTTTTTTTAAGGTTTATTTATTTATTTGTCAGAGAGAGAGAGAGCCTGCACAAGCAGGGGGAGTGGCAGACAGCGGGAGAAGCAGGCTCCCTACTCAGCAAGGATCCCAGTGCAGGACTCGATCCCAGGACTCCAGGTTCATGACCTGAGCTGAAGGCGGATGCTTAACCGACTAAGCCACCCAGGATTCCTGTGAAAAACTTCCTTTTCCTTTTTTTAGTACTTCTATGGTTTTACTTTTTCATTTATATCTCTCATAAATAAATAAAATCTTTATTTTTTAAAAGATTTTATTTATTTATTTGACAGACAGAGATCACAAGTAGGCAGAGAGGTAGGCAGAGAGAGAGAGGGGGGAAGCAGGCTCCCTGGTGAGCAGAGAGCCCAATTCGGGGTTTGATCCCAGGACCCTGGGATCATGACCTGAGCCGAAGGCAGAGGCTTAACCAACTGAGCCACCCAGGCGCCCCTAAATAAAATCTTTTAAAAATCATATATATATTTGTTTGGAAAATCCAAATCTTTTGTGTAGGTATGATATTGGCATCCAGATTAGGATCTCCTCTCCAGTCTCCCCAGCAAATGCTCTGCCCGGCATTTCAGGTGAGTATTCTCACTATACTCCAGGACCTAGCAATATATAATCCTCATTTTACAGGTGAAAAAAACAAAGTCTCAGAGAGGTAGAGGCCCGGGGCCCAGCTCACTCAGGGAATAATAGGAAACTAGGTCCCAAAGGGAAACCCAGTGACCCCACCCTTAACTACAATAAAAATAGCCTTTATTTTGAGCCAAGCAATTACTGTAAAATAAAGAAATAAATTTTCTATTTTGGAACAGCTTTGGAGTTACAGAAAATAGCCCAGGGAGTACAGAGAGTTTCCATAGAGAGAATAGTACGTAGGTTCCATATACCCAAGACTCGGTTTTTCTGATTACTGCTATCTTACCTCATTTTGACATTTTTCACAATAGATGAACCAATATTCACACATTCTTATCTGAAATCCAACCTTTATTCAGGTTTGCTTAAATGCTACTTTTTTTGGTTCCACATCCCTACCCTTCCCTATTCCCATTACATGTACAGGGTTCATCTCTCCTAAGGCTCCTCTTAGCTGTTCACAGTTTCTCACACTCTCCCTGTTTTTGGATGAACTTGACAATTTGGGGGAGTAGTAACCAGGGATCCTGTTAGAATGTCTCACGTGTGGGGCGTCCAATGTTTTCTTATGACTGGACTAGGGTGACAGGTTTTAGTGTGATTCTCATCCCATCATTCTGAGAGCGCATACCATAACGTGACATCATCACCGTGGGTGTTGACCTTGAACGTCTGTCCGAGAAAGTGTTTGCCAAGTATTATCCAGGTAAAGTTACTTGCCCTGGCACTCATACTGCCCTGTTTGGGAGCAAATCACAGTGTGCAGCCCCCATTTAGAGAGTGAGGCTCTACCTCCTTGAAGTTTCTACATAAATTATCCGAAATCCTGCGCAGGAAATTTACCTATACTTCCTCATTTATTTATTTAATTTGGCAATGACTTATTTATAAATGCACACAGACGGGACGCCTGGGTGGCTCAGTTGGTTGGACGACTGCCTTCGGCTCAGGTCATGATCCCGGAGATCCGGGATCGAGTCCCGCATCAGGCTCCCAGCTCCACGGGGAGTCTGCTTCTCCCTCTGACCTCCTCGCTCATGCTCTCTCACTGCCTCTCTCTCAAATAAATAAATAAAATCTTAAAAAAAAAAATACACACAGAATTACATGTGCTTAACCATTTTACATTTATTTATACTCAGCGATTACTTTTAATTTTGTTTGAAATTGGCCATGGGTAGACGTCTAGCGATGAAGCACGGATCTGGTGGGAAATTTATAACCCAAACCCATTAGATGGTGAGACCCTCCCTTTCACCTCACTGAGCCTCCCAGGTCCCCAACCGCATTTACAAACATGAACAAATACTCTTCCCCGCCGCCCCGCTTTACGGACCCACAAGTTAACTTACTAGATACACACTTGTTCAGAGTCTCGGTTTTTATCAGTTTTTATGAATAACTCTTTTTAAATTTAGTAAGACATCCGGGAGGTCGCCCCTTATCTCGGCCGCTGGGTGGAGCCTTGCCGGGCCTGGGGCTCCGCAGCCGCGTGTCGGGTCCCTGCTCCCACCGCCCGCCGCCGGCCCTCCCACCCCCACCCTGGGCTCCCGGTGGTCCGGCGGCGGCGGCGCGCGGGGAAAGGGCCGACTCCGCGCCCCGCCCCGCCCCGGCCTCTGTGACGTCCGCGCCGGAACCTGGAATTCGGCTCCGGGAGCTGGCGGCGGCGGAGGTGGTAGCGGGCGGAGCGGGTCTCCGGCGGCCGTCCGCGGCGCGGGACGCAGCCATGAGCGAGTCCAGTGCCAGTGCGCTGCCGCCAGCCAGGCGCAGCAGGCAGACCTTCATCCACCCAGGTAGGGCGGCGGGGACCGCGCTCTCGGCGGCCGGCGGGCAAGCTGCCGGGAGCTTGGCGCGGGCCCAGCCCCTCGCCACCTGCCCGCGCCGGGCGCTCCTGGCTTTGGGGGAAAGCGCATTTCTCTTCCTCCTGGTCTCCCTTCTGCAACCCGTCGTCGCCCCATTCCGAGGGCGCATGCTCTCTCCCAAAAAGAAGCATCAGAATGGGAGTCCTGACCGTGTGGAGCCTTCCCGTTACTGCTTTAGGGATCCTTTATGTGGTAACTGAAAAGAGTATGAGAGTCCCGCCAGCCCAACCATTGTGGCACGAGGTGCTTGCCTCCCAAACATTTCACACTTGGAAACGAATTCCGCCTTGGCTGTGTATTGCTTTGTATCTTTGGTAAATGGCTTGCCTTCTCTGAGCCTCGGATTCTTCAGCGGTAAAATGGGACTAGGATGTTAGTAGAATCAATTGAGAGAAAAATATGTGAAGTGCCTGGTACATAGAAAGGCACCAAAAAAAAAAAACCCAACAACAACAAAAAAAACAAAAAACGGTAGACAGCCAAGTGTTATCATCTTTTTCCTTTTTTTCACTGAGTAAAACTTACAGTGACGTCTAAACTCTGTGGATTTTTACATAAACATGTACAACTGCTACCCGGTTGAGATAGAAAAGTTGCCAGCACGTAGGCAGGCTTCTTACAGCATTCCCATCTTTTTTGTCCTTAACAAAACACAAGACCCTGCTGTGAGTTTTATAAGCTGCGTTTCCTCTATTTCAATTTGAGAATAGAAATTTTGTTACAAGGATTTACAGTAAACCACGGGTGTGGATTTGGACATGGGGCCCTTATGATTGGATTGTTCTTCACATCGAGGAGAAGAAAAAGAAGAAGAAGAAAGACATCTAGAGAGAGCCAAACCCTGGGAACTTGCTCAGGAATCAGAAGACAGAAGTCAAGTTCCATTTGATGCTAATTATTTTCTAGCTAGTTAATAGTGCTGGCATCAGCCCAACTTCAGCCTTTTAGTGGTAGCCATTCAAGTATTTTCCTAGTTGGTTTCCATTTATCTTCCTCTTATTTTAGCACAATCCATCACCTTTTTTTTTTTTTACTTTTTTTTTTTTTAAGATTTTATTTATTTATTTGTCAGAGAGAGAGGGAGAGAGAGCGAGCACAGGCAGAGAGAGTGGCAGGCAGAGGCAGAGGCAGAGGGAGAAGCAGGCTCCCTGCCGAGCAAGGAGCCCGATGTGGGACTCTATCCCAGGACGCTGGGATCATGACCTGAGCCGAAGGCAGCTGCTTAACCAACTGAGCCACCCAGGCGTCCCACAATCCATCACCTTTAAGATGCTGACCCTTGTTTCCCTACAGGGGGCATGATGAGATTCATCTATCATGGATCTTTGCTGGGTGTTAAAGGAGACTCTCTAGACATCTTTTTCAGAAGAGTCATAACTGGCCCCTCTGACTAAAAGATCTTCCTGTCCCTCGGACAAATGATGCTTTATGACCTTGTATCCACCAGCATGGCTGGGAGGCTCAGAAGGGACCGTGTTTGTAACTTTGTTGTACTTTGTAAATGGTGGCCTGCTATATAGGCATCACGGGAGGACAGTTGGAGCTAGGCAGGAGACAAAGGGGTTCTGGTTTACAGATCGGGAAATATGCATCCTTCTCAATGATGAAACAGATCATATCGTTCCCCTTCTTCATTTAAAACTTTCCAGTGGTTTCCCATTGTGCTCAGCCCTCATCTCTCTTCCTCTGACTGGTTTCCCTGCTTATGTCTTCAAAGCACTTCCCACCATCTGAAGTCATCTGGTTTGATTTTCTTGTCTCTTAGCTGTCTCTCCTTCTTGAATGTGGGTCCCATGAAAAGCAGGGGCTTTGTCTTCTTCTCTTAGGATATAGAACAATGTCTGGTACATAGTAGATGATAGATATGTGTTGAATGAATGAACTGATGAATGAAGTGTAGCCGAAGCCACATTGGCATCTGTAGTGTAGAGCTTGAGAATCTGGACTCTGAACTCCCAGATGCAAATCCTCATTTTCTTTCTTTTTTTTTTTTAAAGATTTTATTTATTTATTTGACAGACAGATCACAAGTAGGTGGAGAGGCAGGCAGAGAGAGAGAGAGGAGGAAGCAGGCTCTCCGTGGAGAAGAGAGCCCGATGCGGGGCTCGATCCCGGACCCTGAGATCATGACCTGAGCTGAAGGCAGAGGTTTTAACCCACTGAGCCACCCAGGTGCCCCAAATCCTCATTTTCCATGTCCTGGTCTTGCCTTTTTGCAGAGCACTTAAGTGCTTCGTGCCTCAGTTTCCGTGTGAGTGTGTGTGTGTGTGTGTGTTTAAAGATTTTTATTTGATAGAGAGAGACACAGCAAGAGAGGGAACACAAGCAGGGGGAGTGGGGGAGGGAGAAGCAGGTTTCCTGCCAAGTGGGGAGCCTGATGCAGAACTTGATCCCAGGACCCTGGGAACATGACCTAAGCTGAAGGCAGACGCTTAAGCAACTGAGCCACCCAGGCACCCCTTCCTTATGTATTAAATGGAAGTCATGATGGTATCTGCTTCAGGGGGTCAGTATAAGGATTAAGAGAGTTAATTAACATAAAAAACTTGGTAAGTACTTATATTATCTATACTGTGTAACAAATTATCCCCAAACTTCTCTAAGCTTAAAATAGTGATATCTCACAGTTTCTCCAAGCCAGAAATTTGGGGATGACCTATCTGGTTCTGGCTCAGGGTCTCTTATGAGGTTGGATTCATGGTGAGGGCCCGGGATGCCATCCTCTGAAAGCTTGCCTGGGGCCCTCAGATCCCTTCCAAAGATGACTTGCTCATAGGAATGGCAAATGAACACCGGCTGTTGGCAGGAAGCCTCTCCGTACCGACCTCCCAGAGGCTGCTTGAGTGCCCTGTGGACATGGATTTCCCTGGAGCATATGATCCAGGAGAGAGCATGGAAGAAGCCTAATGTCTTTTATCATCTGGAGAGCTTTGAGATCATACACCCTGTTATTTCTTTTCTTTCTTTCTTTCTTTCTTTTTTTTTTTTTAAGAATTTATTTATTTATTTGACAAAGAGAGACACAGCAAGAAAGGGAACACAAGTAGGGGGGCTAGGAGAGGGAAAGCAGGCTTCCCGGTAAGCAGGGAGCCCGATGTGGGGCTCGATCCCAGAATGCTAAGATCATGACCTGAGCCGAAGGCAGATGCTTAACCACTGAGCCACCCAGGTGCCCCACACACCCTGTTATTTCTGCAGGTTTGTTTTTTTTTTTTAATTTCTGCAGTATCTTAATGGTCGCATGGATCAGCCCCGTTCAGTGTAGAAAGGACCCATGGAAGGGTGTGAATGTCAGGGTATTTACGGGGAGAGGATCACTGGCAGCCACCCTGGAGACTGGGTGCCACAGCGCCATATAAGTGTTAACTGTTGTTGATAATATCTCTGTTCCCTATTAAATGATGAGTCCCAGGAAGACAAGGGCTGGGCCTGTTTGGCTCACCATCATGTCCCCATGCTTAGTACCATGCTTGGTGCATAGTAGGCCTTCAGTGAATATTAGTTGAGTGGGATGTCTTTCATGATTTCATCCAATGATGCTTCTAGAGCCTATAAAGCCCCTCCTGTTCCCTCTGCCATGGGTGCCATTCATTACCTTGTTCCATTATAAGGCATACTTCTCTTTCAGTTCAGTGTCACTTCCTCCTGGAAGCCTTCCCTGACTGCCTCCCCTCTCTCAGGCTGGACTCTGTGTCCCTGATCCGTGTCCACATGGCCCACAGGACTCACCCTGTCCAAGCATCCGTTGAGCTGTATTCTCGCTTCTCTTGAGTTATATCATTTTTTTAAAAAGATTTTATTTATTTATTTATTTATTTGACAGACAGACAGAGATCACTCGTAGGCTGAGAGGCAGGCAGAGAGAGATGGGAAGCAGGCTCTCCGACGAGCAGAGAGCCTGATGCAGGGCTCGATCCTATGACCCTGGGATCATGACCTGAGACGAAGGCAGAGGCTTTAACCCACTGAACCACCCAGGCGCCCCAAGTTATATCATTTTTAAGAGCAGGAATTTCAGAATGGAACAGACCCAAGTTCAGACAGTGATTTGCCTCAGTTTCCACCACTATCAATGAAGGTTCTGACAGGAGTAAAAGCTGGAAGACCACCTTCTCCCAGGGCCTCTAGAGAGGATTGCCTCTTGAGCCGGCCCCTGGCTATCACTCCCAGAACTCTGCTGCTTTCCCTTCGCCCTAGGCTGCTGGTCCCTTCCAGTGTTCTCCTCCTCAGGTCTTGCAGTCACTATGCCTCTGCCTGATCTCAGTTTGAATGTCACCTCCTCAGAGAGGCAAAGACCCTGCCCTACCTTGGGTAGCCCCCAGGAGGCATTTGCCCACCCCCAGTCCCTGAGCCTCCTGGTTCCTGGCATGTTCTATGTTTACTGCGTGGAATGACTCCTGGTGGCTTTTCCCGTTTACT
The DNA here is from genome assembly GCA_004024625.1 of Mellivora capensis. NCBI lineage: Eukaryota > Metazoa > Chordata > Mammalia > Carnivora > Mustelidae > Mellivora > Mellivora capensis. The sequence continues at coordinate 13,865 of PISX010032041.1, forward strand.
AAATGTTTATCATATTCCATTCGGTAAATTCTTCATCCTAGATCACCTTCAACTGGCACGTAGTGACTTTAAAATTGAGGTATGATTCATATAACGGAATCAACCACTTGAAAGTATACAATTCAGTGGTATTTAGTACATTAGTGTTGTGCAACCACTGCCTCTGTCCAGTTCCTAGACGTTTTCCTCACCCCCAAAGGGAGCCCCATGCCCATTAAGCGATCACTCCCAGATTTCCCCTCCGCCCAGCCCCTGACTACCAGCAATCTGCATTCCATCTCTATGGATGCCCTATTCTGGATATCGCCTATAAATGGGCTCATACAATACTGTGACCTTTTGTGACTGGCTTCTTCACTTAGCAGAAAGAAAGTTTTCGAGGCTTCTCTGTGTGGCAGCGTGTGGCAGTCCTTCATTTCTTTTTTTTTGGCTGAGTAATATTCCCTTGTGTGGTTATCCTGCCATTTGTGTGTCCGTTCATCTGTTGATGGACATTTGGATTACTTCCATCTTCGGACTATTAGGAAAAAGGCTGCTGTGAGCACTTATGTACAAGTGTTTGATGAACATCTGTTTTCAGCTCTCTTGGGTATATCCTTAGGAGTGGAGTCTCTGGATCCTATGGTCATTCTGTTCTTAACTTTCTGAGGATTGTCCAAACTCGGGGACTCTTTTTTTTTTTTTTTTAAGATTTATTTATTTGACAGGGAGATCACAAGTAGGCAGAGAGGCAGGCAGAGTGAGAGAGGGGGAAGCAGGCTCCCTGCTGAGCAGGGAGCCCAATGTGGGACTCGATCCCAGGACCCTGAGATCATGACCTGAGTTGAAGGCAGAGACTTAACCTACTGAGCCACCCAGGCACCCCTAAACTCAGGGACTCTTAACCCTTATGTGGGGGTTTGCTGTGGCCATTACCTCATAGTTCATCGGGGGGAACCCAAGAGACTCAACCAAGATGGGCTGATTGTCATCATGTGGCGGCCGGTCAGGATTGCAACTTACGCGATGGCTTCAGAGCCGCTCGCCTCTCCTCTCTCCTTGTCCAGGGGCAGCACTCGGGGAAGGGTGACTGTGTTTGGATTGACCCTATTTTCCGCAGGGTGGGACTCCGTCTGGGCCTTTGGAGCAGGAACCCTTGGAAAGGTAAAGAAATAAAACTAAGCTACCTCTTTATGGTCCTTCTGTGAGTGGGCGCTGGGACCTGGTTTGTTTTTTGTTTTTGTTTTGTGTTAAGGTAAATAAAGAAGACATCTGGCAGTAGTTTTTATGAAATCCGCCCAGTCCAGGTATAAATCCCAATGTGGGTGATTATCTGGTGTGTGACCTTGAGCAAGTCCTGTTACCTCTCTGACCTTCAGTTTTCTTCTCTGTGAAGTGAGGATAACCATATTCCTATCAGCTAGAAGTCGCTGTGAGGACTTTTTTTCTTTTAAGATTTTATTTATTTATTTGACAGAGAGAGAGAGAGAGAGAGAGAGACAGCCAGAGAGGAGCACAAGCAGGGGGAGTGGGAGAGGGAGAAGCAGGCTTCCCGCTGAGCAAGGAGCCCTGCGTGGGGCTTGATCCCAGGACCCTGGGATCATGACCTGAGCTGAAGGTAGATGCTTAACTCAGGCTCCCTGAGAGGATTTTTTTAAAAAGATTGACTGATTGATTGATTTTAGTGAGAGTGTTCGGGGGAGGGGCAGAGGGAGAAGATCCCAAACAGACTCCCCACTGAGCATGGAGCCCAACGCCTGGGTTCCATAGCACGACCCTGAGATGATGACCTGAGCCAGAATCTAGAGTTGGACACTTAGCAACTGAGCCACCAAGGCGCCCCGTTCCTGAGAGGATTTACTGAGATAGGCACGTTGAAGAGTGAGTACCACACCTGGGAGATGCTGAACACTCAAATGGTCCTGTTGCTGTTATTATTATATTATTATTACTTGGACCTTCTCTAGCCTTAATATTGTAGAACTTGATGATTTCATGGGCTGTATACCTATGTTTTAGGGGTTACGCTATTAGTTATATAGTTAGGCAACTATTTGGGTTGCTTTAGTCTGACACATTGTCTTAAACTGGAAGACAGTAACCATTAATCCCGCAGTATTTATTTTGTCCCCTTATCTGCTAAGCCCATGCGTCAGAGTCACTTGTCACCCTTAAAGGTGCCCCAGGAGAGAGGGATCTTCTGTAGGTCTGGACACAGCCGGGGACTGCACAGGCCACGGAAGGCCACGAAAGGGCACGCAAGGCCATGATGGTTCTCTGGTGAGCCAGCCAGCCATCTGACTTGAGTTGTTTTTTCCCCCTGTCTGAAGAGGCTGAGTGAGCTCTGCCCAGCAACTCAGGCCAGATTAGGCCCAAAGGCCCTCTTTGGCTTGTTTTGTTTTGTTTTGTTTCAGGAAGTGAAGAATTTAGAGGGATAAAAGGGGGAAATGTCTTTTCAGTGTTGTAAGCTTTGCTGCGTCTGGTTGCTTTTTAAAGGAGCTTTGTTTGAGTGTGGGACCACCCAGAACTTTGGTTGGGCTTCCCCCACCCACCCACCCCACCACCAGCAGCAGGAGGAGGAGGAAGGGAACTGACCCTGCATGAACCCAGTGACCCAGTACCAGGAGAGGAATCAAGTAGTGAGAGAGACAGGCCAGAGATATGCTTTCCGGAAGTGTCTGGCCAAGCAGGGGAGACACTCGCTGAACAGGTAAAGAGGAAAATAGGGTAGTTAACAGCTAACCGTAACTGCTGAGAAGGAAGTAAAGGGGTGATGAGCTAGAGAGGGGGAGGCCCTACTTAGCTGAGGTGATCAGAGAAGTCTCGCCAAGGT
>PISX010032042.1:0-16666 GCA_004024625.1 Mellivora capensis
AAGAACAAGGATCAGTTAGCTTTCATAAAGGACCAGATAAGAAGGAAGCCAGCAGTTCCTGTATAACTATATGGTAGATTCTTAAGTGTTATGCTTAAAGGGAGTCAGGATAGTCTATAGATGGAGTGATGAGCAATTTGTTCTAATTTGAAGGACTGTACACTATTTTGATAAATTAAAAGGGGCCATTTTTATAGGGAATTGGAGAAGGAAAGAATGATTTATAGCACTGAAAGAAATGTAAAACGTTTGCCTTGTGGTTCGACAATTGCTGGAGAGTTTATGATTATATTGAATGTATCTAAGTACGAGCTAATGCCTGCTTCTCTTTTTAAATCCCTTTAGGAAAAATAGAAATGAAGGTACATATGCATACAAAATTTTGCCTCATTTGTTTGCTGACATTTATTTTCCATCACTGCAACCATTGCCATGAAGAACATGACCATGGTTCTGAGGAACATCACAGACATCGTCGTGGAATGACAGAATCGGAGTCAAGCAAATTTTCAGTGCTGGATGCTGAAAATGAAAAAAAATATTATATTGAAAAACTTTTTGACCGTTATGGTGAAAATGGAAGATTATCCTTTTTTGGTCTGGAGAAACTTTTAACAAACTTGGGCCTTGGAGAGATAAAAGTAGTTGAGATTAATCATGAGGATCTTGGCCACGATCATGTTTCTCACTTAGACATTTTGGCAGTTCAAGAGGGAAAGCATTTTCACTCCCATAACCACCAGCATTCCCACAATCATTTAAATTCAGAAAATCAAACTGTGACTAGCATATCAACAAAAAGAACCCGTAAGTGTGATCCAGAGAAAGAGACAATTGAAGTATCTGTCAAATCTGATGATAAACATATGCATGACCATAGTCATCGCTTATGTCATCACCATTGTTTGCATCATCACCTCGATCATAACGCCACTCGCCATTTTCCTAATGATTCCATTGCTCACAGTGAGCGTGGGGAGACTAGCCATGAACCTTCAACAGAGACCAATAAAACACAGGAACAGTCTGAAAGTAAGCTACCGAAAGGAAAGAGGAAGAGAAAAGGGAAGAAAAGTAATGAAAATTCTGAGGTTATTACACCAGGTTTTCCCCCCAACCATGTTCAGGGTGAACAGTATGAGCATAATCGGGTCCACAAACCTGATCGTGTACATAACCCAGGTCATTCTCACGTACGCCTTCCAGAACATAATGGTCACGATCCTGGTCATGTACACCAAGATCTTAATTCTGATAATGAAAGTGAACTTCGACATACTAGAAAGCGAGAAGCACCACACGTTAAAAAAAGTGCAATTTATTCAGCTGCTACTCACAAAGATCATAATGAAGATGACCGTCAGCATGAGGTAGGTGTAAAGAAGATGGTTGCTCCATAATTCTCAGATAATTGTGGAACGTTGTAGATCAAAAAAGAAGTAACAGTGGAGAACAGTCAATTATATTCAAACTTACTTCCAGATAATGTTCCTGAACAAAATTCTTTAAGGAATTAAAATCAGATTAAAGTTTTTTATCTGGATTTTCATTTGCAGTGTTCTCAAATATGGGTTCCTCAAATCTAAATACTTAAAGGTTGTTAGAACATATATTCCTTATTTTACTTTCCAGCTTATGACTTGTTTTGACTTCCCAAGTTAGTTTTCATTTTGTTATTGCTAGTTGGTACTAGATGTTTGAAAATTGAAGTCCTTTTTGTTCACCTGCCCTGTTGGAAAGTAGGCATTTTCTTTTTCATAATTACTAACTTAAATGAATTAACTACAGAATGGTTCCCAGTCATTGATGTAGCTCTAAAGTCAGTTATTTTATATATGTGGTAGGTTTGTTTTTTCTATGTCACTTTATTACAGGGCCTACTTCCTCATAATTAATCTTTTTTCATGTCTTTGGCAGATGTAGGGTGAATGCAAAAAGATAAGATAATAGGAAAATCTACTAGTAATGGGATGGTTGTCCTATCCTTTAAAATTTTTATGTTCCTTTGAATACATTCACATTTGATTGGTTCTTTTTTTTTTTAAGATTTTATTTTATTTATTTGACAGAGGGATACCACAGGTAGGCAGAGAGGCAGGCAGAGAGAGAGAGAGAGGGAAGCAGGCTCCCTGCTGAGCAGAAAGCCTGATGCGGGACTCGATCCCAGGACCCTGAGATCATGACCTGAGCCGAAGGCAGCGGCTTAACCCACTGAGCCACCCAGGCTCCCACATTTGATTGGTTCTTTATCAATTATTTTTAACTACTTAAACATTTTTATTTTTGTTGCATTAAAAGTATATCAACATCCTTGTTTAATTCTAATTTTTAGTACTTATTAAAGTTTAGAAAATTATTGAACTGACTTATTGTTCACACGTATAAAAAGCAGCACTATACCATCTAATAGGGGAAAATGACCTTACCCTTTTTGTTTCTGTCTCTATTATTGAAGTATATTTTGCATCTGTGGAAATATCTCTGTGTTTCTTCTCTGTGTAAATAATCAGATACTGGTTTTCAGCAGCACTGATTTTTTTAAATTAATTTTTTTAAGTTTTTTAATTAACATATAATGTGTTATTAGCCCCAGGGGTACAGGTCTGGGAATTGCCAGGTTTACACTTCACAGCACTCACCATAGCACAGCACTCACCATAGCACATACCTTCCCCAATGTCCATAACCCAACCACCCTCTCCCTACCCACCTCCCCCCGGCAACCCTCAGTTTGTTTTGTGAGATTAAGAGTCTCTTATGGGGGGCGCCTGGGTGGCTGGGTGGGTTAAGCCTCTGCCTTCGGCTCAGGTCATGATCTCAGGGTCCTGGGATTGAGCTCCGCATCGGGCTCTCTGCTCAGCAGGGAGCCTGCTTCCTCCTCTCTCTCTCTGCCTGCCTCTCTGCCTACTTGTGATCTCTCTCTCTCTGTCAAATAAATAAATAAAATATTAAAAAAAAAAAGAGTCTCTTAATGGTTTGTCTCCCGACCCCATCTTGTTTCATTTATTCCTTTCCTACCCTCCAAACCCACCATGTTGCCTCTGCACTTCCTCATATCAGGGAGATCATATGATAATTGTCTTTCTCTGATTGACTTACTTCACTTAGCAAAGTACCCTCTATTTCCATCCACATCATCGCAAATGGCAAGATTTCATTTCTTTTGATGGCTGCATAGTATTCCATTGTATATAGATATACCACTTCTTCTTTATCCATTCATCTGTTGATGGACATCTAGGTTTTTTCCCCTAGTTTGGCTGTTGTGGACATTGCTGCTATAAACATTCGGGTGCACGTCAGCAGCACTGATTTTAAAATCCCTTATATTTTAGAATCTCAGTGTTCTTGTAAGGAAATACTTTTATTTATTTACTACCATAGATAATACCCTAGAATCATCTCTTGATCATAACTAGATGTTATCATTAATGTTACTTTTTTTTATCAGACTTGTGGGGTCTATATCAGAGATGTTGTTTTATATCCTTACAGGTCTGGTGCATATTTTTCTGATGAATTCTGATGAATTTTCTCAGGATTTCTAGAAATGTTCTATGCACTGGATAGAGTACTACCTCATCTTAAGACCTGAGAAGGATATTTTTCTTTTTGTATGTTTTGATTTTGGTTTTTGTACCATAAATAAAATCATATAATGAGATTGCAAGTCAGTAAATAAGCATGCAACCAAAGTGTATGATGTGTGGAAAAAAAAGGCACTACTCTCTCCTCTGCCTTTGTTTTAGATATTTGCTATATGGTGGGTCCAGACTTGTTCGCCATTTGTTTTCTGCTATGTTTTGTTTTGTACTTAAAAGAACCAGTGGAAGCTGCCTTCTTTTATTTCCCACTTAGAGCATTGGGCTAGAATTCCCCAATATAATGTTTTTTGGTGTACCTTAGATAATCAAGATGTCTATATTGTGTATTTTAATACAAAGTTGTTAAAATTCTCTACGTTTAATAATCTGGAATTACTGATGATTGCACTTTGAATAGGGAAATGATTTTTCTCTTCACCCTTAATGAATGTAGTTGTGAGTGATTTTTATTAATTATTGAGGAAAGTTATAATCTTTCATGTGTTGGAGTGAAAATGGCTAAAAGTCCATGTAGAGTTAGGTAGTGAAGTTGAATGTATTTCAGTCATAAATTCTTAATGAAAATCTTTATTTGTAATAGATATCTGTATTACAGGTTATTTTCAAATCATATTTAGACTTTTGTTATACAGTAATTTCTTTTTCTGCTTAATCTTCTTAAAATACTCATTGACTTAATTTGTTTTATCAATTTTTTGCAGTGTTTGAACGTCACTCAGTTGTTAAAATACTACGGTCATGGTGCCAATTCTCCAATCTCACCTGATTTATTTACATATCTTTGCCCTGCTTTATTATATCAAATCGATAGCAGACTTTGTATCGAACATTTTGACAAACTTTTAGTTGAAGATTTAAATAAGGATAAAAATCAGGTTCCTGAAGATAAGGCAAATATAGGGGCTTCAGGTAAGAAAGATTAAAGTTGGTTTTTTTCCCCCCTCAAACTAGTCTCTGTACTATTTTAAAAATGTAATTGAATTAGAAAGTAATTCCAAATTACTCTTTTCCTTTTGGTGACTTTCAGTATGTTTTTGTCAGGATTAGATATGAATGTTTAAAAAAGATTGGGGAAAGACAAGAGGCACAATAGAGTTTACTTGTCTTTTCAAGACAAGGATTATGAAGGAAGGTTTTGCTGTGGATACAAAATATGTGTTGTTTATGTTAATGGTAAGGCTTCTAGTCTACAATAGGCTATTAATAGTTAAACTGGGGAGGAGTTAAAAGCTGTACTTGGATTTTTGGCTGCATATGGAGGGGTAGGGGTTTGCCCCCTAATCTTACTCGTTCAAGGGTCAGATGTGTATTAGGCAGCTTAGTATACTTTGATAATATAGTCTTCTCAGAATGAGTAGAATTCTCATGGACTTGATCATGTGGAAAATCACAGTGAAGGCAGTTCTGGTTGAAATGCCCAAGATGGAGTGGCACTGTTGCATAGTAGTGAAAGTAACTAAATTGGTATGTGTGTGTATGGACCAAATATGGGATTCTACAAAAAGATTCAGAAGGCAGAATTTAAAAACTTTTCATAGCATAGGAATAAGGTAGACATGTTTAAGAATATCACAGTCCAGTATATATGTAAGAGTTTTATTTGTGATCAAGAGATTCATTAAAGCTTGAAAACCTACAAGGGAAAGGAAATGCTCTCAATACATAACGATCAGTCTCACAGGTACCTACCCTACTGGTTAATTTCTTTGCAATAAGAAAATAACTTTAGATAAATTAATCATAATGGCCTATATTTATTGGGACCATACTGTGTACTGTTCTAAATACATTCACAAGGATATTTAATTAGTTAAATCCACGAGATGGGCACTTTTATTTACTTCTATTTGCTGAGGAAAGGAGGCTTTGAGAAGTCACTTGTCCAAGGTCACATAGATGCTGGGCAGCAGAGCTGTGAATACGAACTAGAGTATTCTCCATCTAAAGCCTATTGTAACCTGTATGCTACTCTTCACTTCCTGCTAAAAAGGATCTTAACTTGGGGCGCCTGGATGGCTTCGTCGGTTAAGTGGCTGCCTTCAGCTCATGTCATGATCCCAGGGTCCTGGGATCGAGCCCCGCATGGGGTCCTGGCACAGCGGAGAGCCTGCTTCTCTCTCTGCCTCTGCTGCTCTGCCTACTTGTGCTCTGTCTCTCTCTGTCAAATACATAAATAAAATCTTGAAAAAAAGGTTCTTAACTCTGCTTTGTTAGCAAAAGTGACCAGGAGAGAGAGTTCTAGATGGTTACATTTGGTGGTGCTTTGACAGGTAATGGAGACACGGGCCACAGAGTGGTAGCGGTAAGTGTTGGTGTGAGTAAGTGTGTGCTGGATGAGCTAAGACAGAACACCCAAGAGTAGTCTTGTTAGGTGGTCCCTGTCCAGTCCGGTAAGATCAGTAAAAACAGAATTTAAGTCCACATAGTAGCTTTGAATTCTGGTTTTTGAACAGATAAAATATGTTCCCTTTGCTGGCTTCGTGTTCATCGATCTTTGTAGGTGAGTAAAGACCTTAAGAACCACAGTCTATAAGGTACTTAGAAATGCTCACTGAGGCAGGAGAAAAGGGGAAGTTAGGTCTGAGATTATTTGACTTAAATTAAAAATAAAACACATTTGTTCTTTACGTGGAAAAACAAACTGACAGGATTGTTATCTCTAGAGTTAAAACTAGTAGCCTTTTTTTTTTTTTTGTAAGGCTTCTAAGAAATTCTAGTCGTTTTTACATCCACTATGGATTATAACTTAAAGTTTTCAATGTTTTAATATTGACATAATCTGTATATTTTAACAGAGCTGTTGGCAGATGCTTGACAATCATAACATTGAAAATTGGAGTTCATTCAGTCCGAAAAGCCTTAGAGGAAATTATGCTTGCTTTGAAAACAAATATATAATAGTGAATATTGATTAGTTGTTTGCAGGTGGCTATTAGCACTGTCAGAAATGAAGTTTGAATTAAGTATGTCTTGACAGATGTTAATAACTGTTGGAGAGATTGCCCTGCTCGTAATTATTTTTAATGACTGCTGCACCATTAAGAAAGGTTAACTTGTTCCATATAAATCTCCCATAGTGACACAGCTACTATCTCATTACTGTTCAAAGTCTGCTGTAAACCAAGTACGCCAAGTCCTGTGTATATTAGAAATCGTTTGTTTCACAAGATTGGCTCATTTAGTCATAGAGTTGACCCTAGCTTAATTACCAAGGGGGGGGGTACGATTGTGAATAGGCCACTAAGCATTTTCTGCCAATTAAAATGCTGAAACAGTGTAGAAAACTGCCATCTTGCACATGCTTTGAACTGAGTTAATTAGAAAGTTTCCACAGATGAGCGCTTCTTTCTAAAAGAATGCATTTTCTCTGTAGATAATGAGAAAGGGAGTTGGTGAATAACTAAGCTTGAAGACCTTTAATGTTTTAAGTGACCTAATTTGCAGAATAAGTGAAGCTTGTTTCAGACATTTAACGTTTTTTTATTGTATATGGTATCTTGGGTGCAAATAAAGGAAACATTTGTTAGTTGTATTTAATAGTTTGCATATTGTTGTTTTGCATAAGTTTTAGAAAAGATGCCTTTAATTGTTTGTTGTTGTTTTGGGATCTTTTTTTGGTTTGTTTTATACTAAACAAGTTGTGATTTAAAAAGCACAATAATTTGGTTAGGAATTAGAAAAATTTTATTACCTGAATTGCTTTTTTTCTACTCTAGGAAATTTTAGTAGAGTTTATGTAAGTGTAAATATAAAAGTCAATTCTAAAAATAAGTGTTGTTTTTTTTTTTAAGATTTTGTTTATTTATTTGGAATAGAGGGAGCCAGGGGAAGGGAGTGGGAGAAGCAGGCTCCCCACTGAGCAGGAAGCCAGACTCAGGGCTGGATCCCAGGATCACGACCTGAGCCGAAGGTAGACACTTAACTGACTGAGCCACCCAGAGGCCCCTAAAAATTATGTCTTTAAATAACACAGGATAATATTTCAAGTACAATAAAATCAAAACAGTGTTTCTTCTCGTAGGTCAAAAGGATTGTAATTGTTCTTGAAGATTTACAAGTTGTGAGGAGAATGACTATTAAAATTTTAGTGCTGGAAAGCTTAAATTACTTTAAAAAATTAACGGATCAGTATAAGAAAATGTGTGTATAATAACACTTGTTAGAGATAGTAGGCTGTTTTGCTAATGACATAGTTGTGATGGAAAACCTATAGAAATACCTGGGAATCTATAGACAATACCTGGAAAATTTCCAACTTATCTGAAATGGGAAATATAGCTCTTTATCCCTTATTTCTTATCACAGGCAAAAATAAGTGATAATTTATGTTAGATGGGACATAAATACTTTAACCTTGCTCTCACATATATTTTCAGGTGACATTGAAATAAATATAAGTATATTCTGATGATTTTATGTAATTACTTTTCTTTAGATCCTCCTTTGGTGAACCCATCTCTAAGAGTTAAATACATAAGTGATAAATCACTTGGCTGAGAATTCCCTGAAAATAGTGTGATTTAATGGAGAATATAGTGGATTAAGAGAGGACTTTGGGTTTAGTTTTTACTTTGTCATTTTATTTTAGCTAGCTATAATTATTTTTTATTATGGTAAAATATAAATAACCTAAGATTTGCCATTGTGGACCCTGAAATGTACAAATCAGTGGCACTTACTACATTACAATGTTGTGCAACCATCAAACTTTTTTTTTTTTTTTAAGATTTTGTTTTTAGGTAATCTCTGTACACAGCATGGGGCTAGAACATCTCTAAGATCAAACAAGACTTGCATGCTCCACTGACTGAGCCCCCCAAGCACCCCAAGCTATCTGCTACAAAAATTTTTTTATCACCCCAAATAGAAACTATAAACGATAAGCAACACATCTTCATTTCCTTTTTCTCCTAGCCCTTGGTAACGTCTCATCTTTTTTGTTTCTGAATTTGACTGTTCTGTACTAGATAGTTCTTGTAAATGTAATCATTCAGTATTTGTCTTTGTGTCTGGTTTATTTCACTCGTTATTTCCGAAGTTTCATCCATATTGTAGCATCTATTAGAACTCCATTCTTTTTTATGGCTGAATAATATTACATTAAATGTATATACTGCATTTTGTTAATCCATTCATCCATTGATGGACACTTGGTTGTTTCCACCTTTTGGCTACTTTGAATAATGCTGTAATGAACACAGGCATGCAAGTATCTGTCTGCTTTCAATTCTTTTAGGGTATATATCTAGGAGTGGAATTCCTGTGTCATAAAGTGATTCCTTTTAGCTTTTTGAGGAATTACCAAACCATTTCTAGAGTGGCTGTGCCATTTTACATTTCCCTCAGCAATGTACCAGAGTTCCAGATTCTCTGCATCTTTGCCAGCGTGTATGTGTGTGTGTGTGTGTGTGCGTGTGTGTGTGTGTGTGTGCGTGTGTGTGTTTACTAGCCATTCTAGTAGGTGTGAATTGTATTATTTTAACATTTAACATTTCTCTGCCTCGGTATGCAAATCTGTAAAGTAGAAGGACATTGATCTACATTAGAATTTTCCAAATCATGTTTTGTAGGACCCTGGTTCATTGAGATACATTAATAGGTTCCATGATCAAGTGAGTTAGAAAAATGCCACATTCTCTGTTCGTCTTGCAGAGATTCATAGGGCTTGTTAAGCTGTTAGAGGCTCTGAGGGAACTTGTGTGGCCAAGAATTACAAATCTTCCTGATTATTAAATTCTCCCCTCACTCCCCTTGGAATACTACCTGAGAATTAGATGAGCACGGTTTGTGCAACACCAGTGTAGATTATTAAATTTCTTTCAATGTAAACAGTATGACACTTGCCAGTTTAAGGAGCTCCTGGTAAGCAAGGAACTGAAAAAATTACCTTTTTAAAGGGGCAGAATAATTGACATCTTTTACAAGTTGGTTTTTTTTTTTTTATAATTTCCAACTCTGTCAATCAAGTCAAGGTATATAAGGAAGAATAATTAAACTATATTATAATTGTCCCAGTTGTGCCCTCTATTTTACACCCAAAATATGTTACTGGAAGTTATAGGATCGTTTTTAGTCCTAGAATTTATTTTTTTTTAGATCAATTAAAAAAATCTTTTGAAGGTAGCAAGCATACTGAATGTATCTCCTCTAGTTTGAAAAATGAGAAAATTCTGATTCTAAAAACAGGTGTTCTATATATATAAAGGTGTTCAAAGTTATACAAATTATTTAATTTTAATCTAAGAGCATAGTCTTTTTCTCATTCTTGGTTTTTATTGTTGGTCAATAACCAATTTATTGATAATTACTTAACTGTGTGACCAGAAAACCAAAAGCATTTGTATTATTTTTTTGAAGTGTGTGTTCATATGCATGCATGTATGCGTACGTATATATATGTACCAAGTCCTTCTGGAGGGTCACTGTGCAAGCTCAGTGTAATACCATTTTACTGAAGGACTCCAAGTGGTACCATTCACATTTTATTCTAAGTAAATGGCATTCCCACAAAGATACATTGAGGATGGCGCCCTAGTGGGCAGTGCTCTGATGCTGGATAGATTTATGTAAGGCTTTCTTCTTGGTGGGATTATGTTTTCTTGTATTTCCTGAGTTTCAGATGTCTAATATCACAAATGCCGAAGAGTTTCTAATCATAAAGTGGGCTTCTCTCTTTAAAGCATTTCTTACCTTAGTTCACGAATTTACTTTCCCAAGTGGATGAGAAAGAGTGAATTTCTTAGCTGATTCATAAAAAATTATACCTGGGAGTGTGTAATGTGTGACATGTACTCATTTGCACACACATGAACTCATACACCCTTTCGTACTCAGACCCTCCCTCAACCATTTATGTAAGCACTTGGGTAATTTACTCTGTCAGTCTGCCAGAGATTGGTCTTCAGTTACAGTATATTGAGCTCATGTGTCATATTGGCAAATTGATGTTTCACAAATTCAGTTTTGGTTGATTAATCATTTGGTTACTTGGTTTTTAGCTACTTAAACCAAAAGCCATTTGAGACTCTAAGTCATCTCAGAATAGTGCAGAATGTTTATGGTTTCATAGACTCTTTCTTAGACTTCTTCATATTCAGAACATCCTTAGCCAGAAATTAAGAGGAGAATTTTAGAATGGAAATATTTGCTTAGAATAATGTTCATTTTCAGATAAAATTTTTATGAGTAGGGAATAGAATCACATTTTCTGATTAGCTTTTTAGAAATATGCTTATAAGAGTATATGTCGGTTTAATAGGGCCTTATTCTAATGTCAAATTTAAAATATGCTCCTAATGCTAATTTATTAAATTGTTTTGTGTAAGTTAATCATCTTAAATGTCTACTATATCAAATTAATGGTATTTTCTTTATAATAAGATACAGGAATTTAATTTCTATTGCAGATACCTTGAAAAGCAAATCCAGAAAGGAACGAATATATATTTCCTAGTGTAGAATATAATATAACCCTAGAAAAAAGAAAAGATCAGATTAAATAAGATTTACCCAAGTAGATTTTGGTAAATGTAGATTCTAATGTAGTATCTTAATCTGGTCATATATTGTCTTGGACTTGGGGACATAGGGATAAAATAAGAAATACTTTTGTTGAATAATTCTGGTGACTAATTCCAGTGCATTTTTGAACAAAATAATTCTGATTAATACAAATTTCTAGTAGTTATGAAGAGTCATAAAATTTGTTTATGTAGTGTATTTTGGGTTTCATCTGGAGTTTTGGCAGTCGCCATCCATACATATTAGTATGTACAGAATATCTTGGAATATGAATTACTGGCTTTTCTAAGTAGTTTTTTTTACAATTAACATACAGTGTATTATTTGTTTCAGGGTGCAGGTCTGTGGTTCACCAGTCTTACATAATTCAGTGTTCACCATAGCACATGCCCTCCCCAGTGTCCATCACCCAGCCACCCTCGCCTCCCACCCTCCCCAGTGTCCATCACCCAGCCACCCATCCCTCCCACCACCCTCGAAGTAGTTTTTAGTGCTGTTTTTAAGTTCTTAACTGAAGTTGCTTTTAGATAGATTGTTTTGAGAAGAAGTGCTTCTAAGTTGAATTATTGCCAAAGTAAGGAAAAATATATTCGGGAAGGGAGAGTTGTATATTAATATATGAGACATTTTATCTCTAGGTTAATGTATTTATTACCAGCCTCAGTTTGTCACGTTTAGTTATTACAAGTATCTTCTGTTCACTTTTTTCCCAGATAGTATGATTAGAGCTACAGAGCTGTAGTAGTTTTGACAAACCTTTGTTGGTTTAGTTGGCCGGTAACTTTATTGTCTTCCTGAGTTTATGTATACCATTGGCCCCTTTACTCCCGCCTATTTACTCAGGCTCTCCCACTGGTTTTATCGCTCCTGCCTATGGTTGGGGGACAAAGAGATAAACTAACTTGGTCATCATTATTAAGTCAACTTTTAAACCTCATTTGACCTTCTGTTTTTCTTTTTAAAATAGGGGTTTTGACCTCAGTTCCCTTTTGCCTTACAGTCCCAACCATAGTTGGGGGAATCCTTACCTTACCCACTGGTTTCACTAACAAGGATTTTGACATCATAATGAATCTTTTTCCTTTCCCTCTTCCTTCCTTCCTCCCAAATCTTTATAGGTATTAAAGCCATTGAATCCAAAGTCTGGTTGTGTGTTTCCATCTTCTTTTGGCCTTTTCGATTACCCATGTTTGTATTAGAAATTATATGTTAGATAAAGAGTAACCCATAGAGCTTCCATTAGTAGTAGATGACCTATTGGTTTAGTCCTGCGAGATAATTTAGCTTAGATTTAGTTTATAATGTTAATGTTACTGGAAACTGTTACTAAAATGCCAAGTGAAACAATGTAATTGTATTGATAAAACTCAGCATCTAGTGGGGCAATTAAAGTTTCATTTCTTCACCTATCCTTCTCTTTGTCTTTGACAATTTTTTACCTTGTAGAAGAAATGTATTTTCCTTTGTTCTCTTACCATAACAGTGAGCATAAAATCTCTCAGCAGATTTATAGTCCTTTTGGGTTTGATGAGAAAAACAACATTTTAGATTAAAAACTTTACAAAATTATCATTCTTTAGTGAAATTTTCTATAGATAAAAATTAAGCAGAATTTTTAAAATATTTCTGTTTCATTTAAGCCATTAATAGAGTGTAGTAATTAATAGAGTGTAGTATTTTTTTTTTTTTAGAGAGAGTATGTGCCTGTGCATGTGAGCAGAGGTGGGAGAAGGGCAGGGGGGGCAAGGCAGAAGGGAGAGAGAATCTTAAGCAGGTTCCACACCCAGCATAGGGACATATGATGGCGTTGATCTCACCATCCTGAGATCATGACCTAAATCAAGAGTCTGAACTTAACCTACTGAGCCACCCAGGTGCCCCTAAAGTAATCTCACTTTAAGTGTAAATGCCCCCCCCAAACCACGGGCATTATTTCTGGTATCTAATCTGCTTATAAAGAGCTAAAAGAAATGTGCAGAGAATGCCCCCTTTTCCGTCATACTTGTGTATTCTCCCAAATCATATTGTGGAAACATTTCTCTTATATTCTGGTTACAGAATATAATTATTACAATATAATATAATATAATATAATATAATATAATATAATATACAATATATATCATGTCATGTATTAATATATAATATATAATAATATATATTGATAATATAATATAGAATATAATAGTTACTATATAATCCGTAAAATTATATAGTGAAATTTTTAAAAAGTAGAAAATGATACAGAAAGCCAAATTGGAGGAAAGGGAATTTGGAGCTGGTTGTGGAGTAAAGATGGTATCACGGGGGATGGTGCTGAATTATCTTTTGAGAAACTGAGAAATAAATAAAAAAAAAAACCCTAACAGTAATAAGGCTTTTTGTATCTCTTTTGAATATGTTTCCATTTTGGACTGATATGTTAAGCTTCTTAAACTTTGTATTAGAAAGGTTTACAAAGTTAACACTAGAGACTTGGCTTCCTCTGATGATCACAGGAGAGTTTTGTAGTTATATTCTCTAAATAAACAGTTTTATTGCTATGGCTTCACCTTTATACCTTGGTAGAATGTTATTTATAGTCTAGATATTAGGAGTGAATCACAGCCAGAAGTCATTTGAAGTCCGTGTTTCTGATAAGGTGAGCTACTGAAAGTACTATTTATAACTATACAACGAAGGTCTGAATTTCTTAATTCTTGTAAGTATTCAGTTTGGCTATGCAGATATTTGTCTTGTAAAAACACAGCAGTGCCAAAATGTAAAACTTCTTAAAAAGCATAGTCAGGGCAAGATAGTCTATTTCCCACGACTCATTTATCTTATGTTGATTGTTCTTTAGAGCTGTTTGGTTTATATTGTCATATTAATGTTGACTCTTGATTTCTTTCCTACAGCATGGATCTGTGGTATCATTTCTATCACTGTCATTAGCCTGCTTTCCTTGCTAGGCGTGATCTTGGTTCCCATCATTAACCAAGGATGCTTCAAATTTCTTCTCACATTCCTTGTTGCACTAGCTGTAGGAACAATGAGTGGAGATGCCCTTCTTCATCTACTGCCCCATGTAAGAAAACTTTTTCATCTTTAAAAAACAAAAAATAAAAATATTTAAGCTAAAAGTGTCCTTCATTAGCAAGCTATGTAGCACACTAACCTAGTATTTGTTTTATTTGCTTGTAGGATGAAGTATTCTTCCCATTTGCATAGTTTTAATAGCAACACTTTTTATTGAATTGTTAGGTCTTAAAATAGCAACAAAAATTGGTAACAGTTTTACTTTTTCCCGTCACAGTATATACATATCAAATCACTACGTCGTGCACTTAAAGGGTCTTACCGTTCTGTAAGTCAGTTTAACATCAGTAGAGCTGAAATTTAAAGAAAATTGCTGTTAGCAGTTCTGAAAATGAATTCGTAAAAAGGTACCCCACTCACTGATCTTCATCCGTGTGCTGTGTCAGGAAAGCCTTGAGAAGAAATACATTAGGGTCTCGCAGTGACCGTGCCGCATGGCCGGTGTGCCCAGGCGTCGGATTTGCTCGGGAAGAGGCTGACGCGCTCCGCTGGCAGTTTCAGGCATTGAGCTCTTTGCACTTGGGGCTGTTTATCGTTTTGCCTGGCAGACCACTTGTTTTCTTCTATTCCAGGACACTTCTTTTATTTGTTTGTTTTTTTAAAGATATACTTACTGGAGAGAGCCAGACAGAGAGTGCGGGCATGGGTGAGCGAGTGGGGGGGGGGGGCAGAGAGAGAGTCAGCAGGCGGAGCCCCACCCCTGGGCTCCATCCCAGCGAGCAGGGGGTGGTGACCTGAGCTGAAACCAAGCGCAGGAAACTCAGCCGACTGCCCCAGTGCCCGTATCCCAGGAGACACTTCTAATGTTACGATCTTACGCCCACGTGCCTAGTTACCTAGCTTTTCCTCCTCCCAGGTAGGAGTATTTTATCCAGTATTACTGCTTTTACTTCAAATTATGAAAATACTGGGGCTTTTTCTTTTCCAAATGTAAAATTACAGGTTTGAGGGTTTTTTGTTTTTTGTTTTTTGTTTTTTTTTTTAATATTCTTACCACTTCCTTTTGGAATATTTGGGAGACAGAATTATATTTTCTTTTTAAGTAATCTCTGCACTCAACGTAGGTCTGGAGCTTACAGCCCAGAGATCAAGCAGGATTTGGCTGCTCTCCCAACTGACCAGCCAGGTGCCCCCAAGAATTGTTTGTGTGTTTTGTGTAACCCTTCTCCCCGTCTTCACTTTTAGTTAAGATTAGAGATTGATATCTGGAATAATATATGGCACTGCCTTAAAAAATCAGGTTAGTGAATCTTAAAGTTGTGAATATGAGGTTTTTTGGTAAGTTGATTATTAGTCGATTAGTTACTCATTTCCCCCTTTTGCCTCCCCCCCCCCCCGCCCCCGGCCCTTTCACCAGTCATCAAGAATAGCGACAGTTTCAAAACTGGGCCTAATAAGAGCAGTTGAAGTAAGAATAGTCTTTTACTGCTACTTAACTTTTTTTTTCATAAGAAGTATTAATTACTTAAAGCTGAATGGTCTTGCCTTCTTTGAGAAGTTTAGAAGCCTCTTCAGTTGGCCACTAGCAAGTGAGAAGGCGTACAGGTGTTAAAAGGAAGGAGAAGACTTTAGACTAATTTTCTAACTTGTAAGGTCACGATTGTGAAACTTACTCTTTTCACAATTAAAAAAACTTTGTTTCTATACATTTATTTTTGCTAAAGCTTTAAAATGTGGAAAATTAAACACACGTTTTAAGTATATGCTTTTGCTATTGTTCCACTGTATAAGCATAGGTAACATCTCCTCACTTTTAAAATAATTTGTAAGAGAGAAACACGAAATACAGTCAGTTTAAGAATAATTTGTAAGAGAGAAACACGAAATACAACCAGTGTAAGGATAATTTGTAAGAGAGAAACACGAAATACAACCAGTGTAAGGATAATTTGTAAGAGAGAAACACGAAATACAACCAGTGTAAGGATAATTTGTAAGAGAGAAACACGAAATACAACCAGTGTAAGGATAATTTGTAAGAGAGAAACACGAAATACAACCAGTGTAAGGATAATTTGTAAGAGAAACACGAAATACAACCAGTTTAAGGATAATTTGTAAGAGAGAAACACGAAATACAACCAGTTGAAGAATAATTTGTAAGAGAGAAACACGAAATACAACCAGTTGAAGAATAATTTGTAAGAGAGAAACACGAAATACAACCAGTTGAAGAATAATTTGTAAGAGAGAAACATGAAATACAACCAGTTTAAGAAAAGGCTGGGTTACAGGGATTCGCGGGTCGTGTATGATCTGCTGCTGAAGTAGTTTATTTTTACCAAATGTTAGGCATCTGGTTCTTGTTTACTTCAGTTTGCAAAGGACCCCTCCTGCTTGATTCTCTCGCTGTAGTGTGTGTCTTAGCCCCCAGAGGCATTTGAGTTTGTGGTCTTTGTTTCAGAGTTACCAGGAAGTAGGCAGTACTTTCCCGGCCACGTAGAACGTCAGAATTAAGTAGA
>PISX010032043.1:0-16647 GCA_004024625.1 Mellivora capensis
TTTCAATATTTCCTTAGCGATTCGGGGTCTCTTCTGATTCCATACAAATTTTAGGATTATTTGCTCCAGCTCTTTGAAAAATACCAGTGGAATTTTGATGGGAATGGCATTAAAAGTATAGATTGCTCTAGGTAGTATAGACATTTTAACAATGTTTATTCTTCCGATCCAAGAACATGGAATGGTTTTCCATCTTTTTGAGACTGATTTATAAATATAAGGAAGAACAAAAGTGTCAGAGCAAATGTATTTCATAATTTCCTAAAGTTGTTAGTAAATATCTTAAAAACAAGAGGAACAAGGGAATGTTGCTCTTGGGGAAAGAGGAAGAAAGCCAAACAACTAATAATAACAAAAAGGAACACATATTAGCTAGAGTATGAATGCAAGTCCTCTGGCAACAAATTAACGTCCCTTCTCTTACTCTAGACTGTCTCTCGCTCAAGCCCTTTAAATGTTTGAAAGCAGACATGCTTTCTACATACTGAGAATCAGAAGTCCTACCCCCAGCGCCTGTGAGCTCAGGGACCTCAAACAAGTTACTTTAACCTCTTCGCACTTTACATGACTCATCTACGCAATGAGAATGATGAGATCCTTTCTGTCATTATTGAGTTGTTGGAAGATCAAGTAAGGCAGTGCTTTTTAACAATAACATTTGTACATATAAAGGATTACTATAATTGAAATGCATAAAGAAAATGGTTGATGAGATTTCCCAGGCACTAGTTATTATCTTTAAGGACTCATGGTAGCGATAGTTGAAAATAATTTCTCTCTCAATTAGGCACCCGTTGGGCCATTGTGGAGTTAGTATTGCATCCAGTTTATGTCTCCTCACCTAGAGGATGCTGTGAAGTGGGGAAGTTCAGAGTAGTTTAATAATATGATTAAAGTGGTGAATAAATAAGACCCATGAGAACAGGTAGAAGGAGTTGGAATTAATTAGTCTGGAGACAATAACCACCTCCTAATACATGAGGCATTATCATGAGAAAAATGTAGACCGACTTTTATCCATCTTCTCTCATAAATGACCTGAAAGGAGCTTGAAAATACAGTATAGACGTAAGAAGAAATCTACCGATAGGGTTGTTTGTTAAATATTAAAATGGGCTATAAAAAGAAGTTGTGGGTTCTTCTTTGTCAGTGATTTTTTTCCCAAGAAAAAATAGACACAAATCAATTAGGTATGGTCAGTGAACAGATATACTTGCAATCAGGGAACTAGAAAAGCTGAACTATTGAGATCTTATTCCAGCTCTCAAGAATTCTATAGCTCTCTGGCTACTTCCCTTGAATAATCGTAACATAGGTAGATAGCAAATTTTTCTAATTATCTTAGTCCAAATATGCAGACTACATGAATCTGTAACTATCCTAATATATGTAGTTTGGTTGTTTGTTTGTTTGTTTGTTTTAGAGGCAGGTGTGATAGATGGAGAGGTTGAGTTCATCTAATTGTTTGGTTCCTGGCAGAGTATCATCATTAATCTGAGCAAGGCTAAAAAGCAATTTTTTAAAAAGATTTTATTTATTGGGCAGAGAGAGAGTGCACAAGCAGGCAGAGTGGCAGGCAGAAGGAGGCTTCCAGCTAAGCAGAGAGCCCGACATGGGGATGGATCCCAGGGCCCTGAGATCATGACCTCAGTTGAAGGCAGGCACTTAACCAACCCAGGCGTCCCTGCAAAAGAGCAATTTTAAATGGATTTCCCCCCTTTATCACATTCCTCACTCCCATCCTCCCCTCCCCAACAGGTAACTGCTCTAATGTGTGTAATGGATATTCTTAAGTTTAAATGTATCTTTGGAAATAAGTGGTGTGGTTCTGTGTGTGTGTGTGTGTGTGTGTGTGTGTATTTTAAAATTTATGCAAATAGGTCTCATTCATTGTCTTCGATTTTCATTTCATTTCAAAAGCATTATGCTTTTAGGAGCAATGTTGTTTTTAGCTGCTGTGTCATATTCAGTAGGGTTCATCCACAGGTTTCTCCTTCCTCTAGGGGTGGTCAACGAGGTTGTTTCCAACTCCCTGGTTCCACAGTGTTGTGGAAAATATATTCTCTTACATGATTCTTATTGTAAGGTTTCTCTCTCTCCCTTTTTCTTTAGAAGTATGATTGGATAATCAAACACAGTTGGTACATAGGCAATTACTTTGCCAGATTGTTCTCCAAAATGGCAGTAGCCAAGTTGTTGTTTCCCCAGCAACACGTAGCATTATAGGACTAGGTAATGTTTCCTTATCTGATGATCATAATGTAGTATTTCATTGTCGATTTTCTTCTTTACTTACTGAGATAATATGTTATTCATTCACTTATTTTCCCATCTTTCTAGGATTTTTCAGTCTGTTTGCTTCCATGAGTTCCCTCTATAGCATAGCTATTAATCTTTTATCTATTACATATGTCTATTCCATTCATCTATTTGTCTATTACACTGACATTTGGTTTGAGATTGCAGAGTAATTCAAGATAGTTGACATCTTGTTAAGTCACTGTTAAGTCACTCCACATATAGACATAGGCTAGACGTCCATTTACTTAGTCTTTAATGTCATTTAGTAGAATTTAAATTTTCTGCCTATGGGCACCTGGGTGGCTCAGTGGGTTAAAGCCTCTGCTTTCGGCTCAGGTCATGATCCCAGGGTCCTGGGATCAAGCCCCACATCGGGCTCTCTGCTCAGCGGGGAACCTGCTTCCTCCTCTCTCTCTCTCTGCCTGCTTCTCTGCCTACTTGTGATCTCCCTCTGTCAAATAAGTAAATAAAATCTTTTAAAATTTTCTCCCTAAAGAACTAACACATTAATGATATCTCACCTAAAATGTAATTATCCCTCTACAAATTTGGCATTATTAACTAATTTAATGTATATGTTCAATATCAGCCCTGTTTATGTCCTTTAAGTCCATAGTGTTTATAAACACCTTAAGACAAGATCTAACTTCATCTGTGCGTAAAGTTAAATGTCTATCCAGCCCTAAAGATAGATATTGATATGTACTTTTCATTAAATGATTCCTTATTTTTCCTCTTGTAAAATGCCTCAGACAAAATGGTAAATCCTTACTGTTTATTTACTATTTATTATTGTTTTTAGAATAAAGAATCATTTTTAGAATAAAAAGTTATTGAATCAATAACAGTAGAATCAAGGAGTAGAGTAATACAGTCCCTCATTTATATTACAAAATTTTTACGGACTTCCTTCTGTGTGGCAGGCTGTCATATATCCTAGGATGATAAGTGGATCCCTATGATCCTGAGACCCTTTCAGGAGATGTCAGCAATTTAGAGGTCTGTAAGATAAGAATTATATTCACAACAATTTTAAGATGTTACTTGCATTTTCAACTCTGTTGACATTTGCACTGATGGTGCAAAAGCAGTTCTAGAGGATGGAAACTTCCAGTGTCTTAGCATGAATCCAGATAGTGACACCAATCTGTACCAGAAGTCATTGCGTTCTTCACTGACATGCATTCATAATGAAACAACAAAAAACAAAACAAAAAAACCCACCCAGTTTTATTTAAGAATCTCCTTGCTGAGGCAATACAATTATTAATTTTATTAAATCTAATCCTTGGATATAACTTTTTAATATTTTATGATAAAATGGAAAGTATGTATAACTGAAGTACCATGGTCATCTTGAAGAAAAGCACTTTTTTTCCTTTTTTTTTTGTTAAAGATTTTATTTACTTATTTGACAGAGAGAGAGATATCACAAGTAGGCAGAGAGAGAAGGGGAAGCAGGCTCCCCACTGAGCAGAGAGCCCAATGCGGGGCTCGATCCCAGGACCCTGAGATGATGACCTGAGCTGAAGGCAGAGGTTTAACCCACTAAGCCACCCAGGCGCCCCAAAGAAAAGTGCTTTTGCCAAAAGAACTGTATCAATTTTTTATTCATGGAATATCATTATACATTGAAAGGATGTTTACAACTGGCTGGCAAACTTTGATTATCAGACTTGGATATTTGGAAAATATGTTCTCAAAAATGAAAAAAGTGAATATTTCATTTCAAAAGAAACAATAGTTGATGTTGATAAAAAACAAAAGCTTTCAAATGAAAATTGGAATTTTGGAGAATTTTTATCCACTACCATGAACTTGATGGCTTCCCAATACTTAAAGGCTTTTCTGATGAGATCAGAACAAGTGTGATTTTTAAATATCATATAATAAAATGAGCCAACATTTGAAGAATCTGCATAAATGATCAAATGACCAATGCATAAAGTTACAAAACCATGCACAGGCAGACAATCCATTCAAATTTTAAAATAGACCAATCAATTTTAATGTACACTGAAAAAGTTAATTGATATGGTTTCAGATTCCATGTTGTAATCAGCCTTTAAAGAATGCCACTTGTTGAGGTTTAGTTTAGTATCAAAGAAAATATATGAAGATGTCTGAAAGCCTATAAAATATTCTTCTCTTTCCAACTACATGTCAGTATGGGGACAGATTTTAATCAACACAACATATCACAACAGATGGAATGTAGGAACAGATATAAGAATCTGAAAGTCTTTTATTAAAAGACATTAAAAATATTTGTAAAAATAAAGAATAATACCAATCTTTCACTGATTTTTTTGTTTTAGAAGATAGAATTACTTTTCATAAAAATGTAATTTGTGTTAATATGTAACAGATTCATTACTGTTGTTTTAAAATAAAGGGATACTTAAGTATTTTTTAAATTTCTCAGTTTTAATTTCTAATAGTAAATTAAAATAGATATAACTCATATGCAAAAGTTATTTGGGGTCTTGAATGATTTCTAAGAGTGTAATTTTCCTGAGACAAATAAGTTTGAGATCCATTGCTCTAAAACTAGAGAAGAGAATGAAAGAGACAAAGTCCCTGCCCTCATTGTAGTTGGGGTATACAGGTGAACAGATAGATCAAGACCTGAGATCAAGACCTGAGCCCAAACCAAGAATTAAATGCTAAACCCACTGCATAACTCAGGCACCCTGGGTAAGAGTACTTCAAATAGTAAGCTCAGGGAAGTTTTCTTTGAGGAAGTTACAATCTGATCTGAAATTTGAAAAATAAGTAAAAGTGACCAATTAGAAAGCCAGAGGAAGAGCATTCCAGGTAAGATAAAGAATTTCATCAGTCTGAGACAAAAAGAGTTTGCATGTTTGAGAACCAAAGATGAGGCCAGTGTGGCTGGGGTGGAACAGTCATCAGAGAAAGCAGTGGTAGAGGAGGACACAAGTGGGCAGAGGAACCAGGACCTTTGTGGCAATCATTCAAATTAAAAGAGAAGTCCAGTGGGAAGACACTAATGGCTGGGCTGAAGAAAGCTGACTCTGGCTGTTGTGCCAAGGATAGGTTGCTTGGTAGTGAGCTGGTATTAAGAATTGAGGCAAGGAGACTAGTTAGACAGCCAAGACACTGGCATGAAGAGGAGTCAAGTGGGTAGGCCAAGGCAATGGCCATGGAGATTGAGAAAAGGTGATAAATTCCAATATATGTTGGAAATAACAGTAGGGTTGATAGAATGGCTGTAGGGAATGAAAAAAGGAGGAATCAAAATGAATTCTTAGGTCTTCAAGTAGAGCGACCAAGTGACTGAGAGTTTTGCTGAGATTGCTTACCATTCTGACACACCTTCAGCTCCCTTGCACCTCTCCATCACAGCTGTCTTGCAAAACCCCAAACTTGGTCGAATCTAAATACCATTGACCTTCCTGTGCATCTGAGCAATGAAAACATGGATAGAGAAAAATCACAAGCTCAAGCTAACTGATCTCTCTTCACAACCTCAAAATTTAAGTGGGCCTTTCCTTGGCTATGCCATCCTACTATAATTTCCTAGCTAAATCACCTTCTTACTCTCTTAAATAACTATTGTACATATTCTTTTCTCTCTTTTGACTTCTAGTACCTCTCTGTTCTCCATTTTCTCAGCTGATAATGACTTTCTATTTCAGTAAAAACTGAACTTCCACACTTCTGGTCACATCTACCAATCCACTGTAAACTGAACCTTCTGCCTTACCTCTCATTGTAATGGATGAACTGTCTGGTCTCCAACCTAAGAGCACCATCTCCATCTAAACTCTGCACCCTGTCTTTCTTGCCTAATTGTGAACTGTTCCAACAGATAATTCCTGTATTTCCTGAGTATCAGTCAGCATCTGCAGCACTCTAAATAAGCTTTCACTCCCTCCATTCCACTATGATAACCTCATCAAAGTCATCAGTGACATTCATGTTGTTAATGTAATGAGGTTTCTCACACTTTATCTTACTTACCTTCTCAGCCGCATTTAAGAGAGTCAACCACTCCCTTCTTGAGACACTTCTTCTATTTTTTCCTCCAGGCACCATGCTCTCTTGGTTCTCCTTTTTCACTGGTCACTCTTTCTTCAGTCTTCTCAACAGGTTCTTCATCATCTTCCCAATCAGTAAATGTTGGAACCTTCCAGATTTCACTCATTGGTACTCTTCTTTCTATATATTCTCCCTTGTTGATCAAGTCAGGTGGCTTTCAATACTTTTCGTACACTGATAAACCCCAATTAATATTTTTCACCTTACTACTCCCTAAAAACCCAGACTCAAATATTCAGGAATCACTTGACATCACCATTTAGTTGTTGAACATTTATTTCAAATTAATGTCTAACTGAGCTGCTATTTCCCTGCACTCCTCCCATAACTGTTCCACCTACAACCATCATCATTTCAGTGACATCCTAACTCTATTTGTTTAAGTCAAAAACATTGAAATATACCTGATACTTCTGTTGTACAACTCACCAGTAAAATTCTGTTGGCTCTAACTTCAGATCATATCTAGACTTCTACCACTTCTCACCACCTCTGTTGCTACCACTCTAGCTCAGGTCATCATCATCTCTTGCCTACACACTCCTAACGGGTGTTTCTGCTTCTGCCTTCATCTGCCTACAAGATACTATGCAGAAGCTAGAGTGATTTATTTAAAACATAATTTTAATAATGTCTAATTAAACTCTTCCAAGGCCTTTCCATTTCATTGTGACTAAAAATCAAAATCCTTACCATGGCCTCCAATAAATGATCTGGTCCCTTGCTACCTCTCCAGTCTTGTTTCCTGACCATCTTCCCTTTCTATCCCACTTCTCAACTCCACTTCAGCAACATGACTCCTTGCTGTTCCTTGAACACATTAAGTACATTCCTACTTTAGGACCTTTCTCACTTGCAGCTCTCTCCATCTGGACTGCTCTTCTTTTAGATATCTACATGGCTTACCTCCTTGCTTCTTTCGGGTTTCTGCGTGAATATCATCTTCTCATAAAGACATTCCCTTAATACCCTTCAGCTTCTAGGTGAAGATGGAAGATTGAACACATGTGTTTCCTTCAGCACTCTCCTCAAACTCCACTAAGTGGCAATTAATAAATTATTTTAAGCCCATGGACTCACAAAGACAATCACAACAAAAGAGGAGACAGTAATGACAAAATTTTGAAAGCTGGAAAGGAGAGATAACACAAAACACACCACCCCACACCTCCTATCCATTCCTTATTTTTCTCAATAGCGTTCAACTTAGATAAATGTAGATACATATAAACACAAGATATCTACTTCTAAATTTTTTGTTGTATTCCTCTCCCCCCTCCCCAAGAATGTAAGCTGCATGGCAGCACTCTTTTTTTTTTTTTAAGAATTTATTTATTTATTTGTCAGAGAGAGAGAGAGAGAGCGAGCAAGCACAGGCAGACAGAGTGGCAGGCAGAGGCAGAGGGAGAAGCAGGCTCCCCGCCCAGCAAGGAGCCCGATGTGGGACTAGATCCCAGGATGCTGGGATCATGACCTGAGCCGAAGGCAGCCGCTTAACCAACTGAGCCACCCAGGTGTCCCTGGCAGCACTCTTCAAGTTGAATTCTCAGGCTTTGACATCATACAGCTATTCAGTAAAATTTTTTGGTTGAATAACTGGTGTGGTCTGGACAAGGTGCCATTTATGGAAGGTGTGAAGGTTGTGGCAATCAAGAATTCTGATTTGGATGTTAAGTCTGAGGTACTTTTAGACATCCAGGTGAAGATATCAAGTGGGAATATGGATATTTGGAACAGAATGCAGAATGCAGACATCTGGGCTGCATGTATAAATTTTGGAGTCATCAACACTAGGGCTAGGCGAAATCACCTGGGGGAGTACCAACACAAAAAGAGAAAAATATCAAGCTCTGGAGAAATTCATCATTTGGAGGCCAGGAAACTAGTGGTCTCCAAACTTTTAGAATCATATAGCTTTATCTGTAAAAAGAAGAAAAAATGATTTAAGTTGAGCAATGTGAAAGAGGGTATTTATTTATTTATAAATTATATGTATTACTGTACAAATATATTATGTACATTATAAAATACAAAGAAATAGATATTAAAAAAGAATGAACTAAAGGATTTCCAGTTAAAGAGGAGGTATTGCACACATGCATTTTTTAGGTCCCTTCTGGAGACTACTATAGTGATAGTAAATGGATTTTTAAAAATAAAGTATAAACCCACAAGGACAAAGAGAACAAGAGTAAAACAATAACGTCAGGATATAGGAAGCTGGAAAGAAGAAAGATGAATGGCAACTAACTTTGACTCAGGAAAGCTGAAGCTGCAGTGAGGAAAACCAAGAGGCAGCTTGATTTGCAAGGCAGAATCCGGTCCCTACCCCTACTCCAAAGGCTCAGGGATTGGTGTCTGGCGCCTCTGGTAGAGAAGGTAAATGTCAGGCAATAACAGACTTGGCTCAAAAGCTGTTTAAGAAGCAGCTACACCGGGACGCCTGGGTGGCTCAGTTGGTTGGACGACTGCCTTCGGCTCAGGTCATGATCCCGGAGACCGCGGATCGAGTCCCACATCAGGCTCCCAGCTCCAAGGGGAGTCTGCTTCTCCCTCTGACCTTCTCCTCGCTCATGCTCTCTCACTGCCTCTCTCTCAAATAAATAAATAAAATTAAAAAAAAAAAGCAGCTACACCTTCAGACACCTCCACCGCTCTGCACTGCAGGTGACTAACCCCCTACTACACAGCAACTAACTGGGGACTTATTTTCTGGAGACGATTAAATACAGTCTTGAGAGAACAACAGACACAAATTGAAGATGGGAATTCCAAATGAAAAACAGGTAGACTGGGTCAAAGTTAACATCAGAATGTTTAAAACTAAAATACCAAGAAGAAGCTCTCTATGTTTCTTTGGGATAGGGAGACAAATAACAAAAAGAACACTATCTTGACGGGTAGCAATGATTGCCAATGAATTCACCAACATAAAAGGGAAAAAAAAAGAATGCTATATAAACTTTTCTTTATTTCATAGAGCCATTGAAAATATTTATTTCTATTTCTTTTCAAGTACAAAGATTGTTTGAACATTATCGTGGTACATGAATGCAGACACTTAAGTAATTGCATTTGTTGTGTCCTGGACTGAAAGTAGGCATAAATATTGATTTCTTCTGTTCTATGTAACTAATTACGCAGACTCTACTTTGAGCACCATGGCATCACCAAAACTTATTTACATGTTTCATGTGATGTATGTATATATGTAGAGAAACAATCCTTAGAGATGCAGTAATGATATCTTGCTTTTATATATTACATTTTGATATTCATATACCTTGAGTATCCAACATATTTTATATTTCATTTACAGTGAAACTATCTTTGTTAGTGGAAATCACTATGCTTTTGTTATTCTTTGCCTACAATGTCCTTTTCCTCCTTATCTGTCTGAAGATCTCTCACTTACCTTTCAAGAGCTATCTCAAATATGATTTCTTCTTTAAGGGCTTTTTTTGACTCCCCTAAACTGTTATTGTTCCATTATGTATGCAGTATAATACCCTGTTTGCACTTCTATTGTGTCAGTCCCTACATTGTTTTAAAATTATAAGTCTGCTAACTCTCTTAGTCCAGGTACTATATCTTATTTATATATGTATTTATTAATTGACTATAGTACTGAACACAAAGTAATTATTTAGTACATTTTCAAATGGATGTTTGGAAATGATTTTGTGTCCATTATATCATTTGACTTTCCCAGATTCAGTCAGTCACTAGATCCTAGTACTCTAAATATTTATTATATCTATCACTTCTTGGATATAATATATCATGCCAAGAATTCATGCTCTCGCTGTATGTTGCTGGGACTATTAGCATCTTAACCTGACTTTGGTCCCTAATCTCGCTCTCTTCCAGTTAATACTATATTTGCCCATCAGAATGACTTAACACAAATTTTACCATTTTCTATATATACATTAAAAACTTTAACTTGGTTGGGTGCCTGGGTGGCTCAGTGGGGTAAGCCTCTGCCTTCTGCTCAGATCATGATCTCAGAGTCCTGGGATTGAGCCCTGCATCAGGCTCTCTGCTCAGCAGGGAACCTTCTTCCCCCTCTCTCTCTGCCTCTCTGCCTACTTGTGATCTCTCTATGTCAAATAAATAAATAAAATCTTAAAAAAAAACAACTTTAAGTTGGCTACATAACAGATATAATAAAGTACAAAAGAGTATATTTATCCTCCTGCTTTAAACATTTAGAAACCAGACAAATTTTCAGACAGTTAGACAACAGGCAAAGCAGGACATTGATCCTTGAAAAAAAGGAAACTAACAAAGTGAGCCCTTTGATTGCCCTAGCTTACTCCCTGGAAAAAAATTTCCAGGCCATAGCAAAGTAAGAGAGAACCCAATACAAAGTCTTGCTCAGTTGAAGAGAGTTTAGTGTTCAGAGAGATGCTAGTAGCTAGAATTTGTGAAGAGGTGAGAGCTTCAGTTAGAGTGATGTACTTGCTCCAGAAACCTTCTGAGCGTTCTGTAAAAGTCTTGAGACTGAATACTAATCTGTGAAGGAATGGAAGGAACTTCCTGGGGCTGAAGAAAAACCATCAGGAAGGATAGGCTAAAGAATCCTTGAGCTCGGAGCACCTAGGTGGCTCAGTGGGTTAAAGCCTCTGCCTTCGGCTTGGGTCATGATCCCAGGGTCCTGGGATCGAGCCCCACATCGGGCTCTCTGCTCAGCGGGGAGCCTGCTTCCTCCTCTCTCTCTCTCTTTCTGCCTACTTGTGATCTCTGCCTGTCAAATAAATTAAAAAAAAAAAAAAAAGAAAAAAGAATCCTTGAGCTCACATAGGAAGGTAATAGTTTATGTTCTAACTAACCAGAGTGGAACACCTCTTAATACATGGGCATTAAGTAAATCCTCAGAAGGAGGATGCCTCAGTAATGGGGACACATTAGCTTACACTAAAGGTTATTCTAGACTGCTTCAGAAAGTTTAAAAACTAACCACAAAAGAATCAGACTGATTCCAAGCCACAAAGTCCAACAATACTCAAACGAATACAACAACATCCAGTGTCTAACAATGTAAAAATTAATAACATTAGTATTCATCAAATATTTCCAAGCATACAAAAAAGCAGAAAAATGCAACTTATACCCAGGAGAAAAAAATCAATCAATAGATACAGACCCAGAGATGAGATAATAGAATTGACTGACAAGGATATGAAAATAGCTATTATAAATATATTTCATGTTCAAGAATATAGGGGAAAACATGAACATGAGAATGAGAGAAATGGAAGGTATTAAAAAGCAAGTTTTTAGATGAAACAGACATGATCTGAAATGAAAAGAAACTGAATGGGATTAATAGCATATTACACACTGTAGAAAAAAGATTAGTGAACTTGATGATGCAGCAATAGAAACTATCTAGAATTAAATAAAGAGAAATAATTTTATTTGTTTATTTATTTAAATTTTTTTAGAAAGAGAGAGTGGGGAGGAGAAAAGGGAGAGAGAGCATCTTAAGCAAACCCCATGCCCAGTGCAGAACCTGACATGGGGCTTGATCTCATGAGCCTGAGATCATAACCTGAGCTGAAATCAAGAGTCAGAAGCTTAACTGAGACACCCAAGTACTCCCAGAGAAATACTTTTTAAAAATAAACATAAGTGAGTTGAGGAACAATATCAAATAGTCTAAAAATGTATGTGTTATTAGAATACCCGAAGGGGAAGGCAAAACAGAAAAAAAATATTTTAGAACATAATAGATACAATTTCTCCAAATTTGGTGACAATTATATACCCACAGATTCAGAGATCTTAATGAGCTTCTATAAGCATAAATGTAAAGAAAAGCACATCAAGACACATCATAATCAAATTACTAAAATCAGTGATTAAATGAATTCTTAAGAGCACCCATAGATAAAGACCACATTATGTTCAGAAGAATACAGATAAAAATGTCACCAGATTTCTTTTGAGAAAACACAGAGACCAGAAGATAATGGAGGACCTTCATTAAGTAAATGAAACAAAAGAAAAAAAATTTAACCTATATTTCTATACCCAGAAAAAAAATCTAATAATGAAGAAAACTTTTTTCTTTAGATGTAGAAATGTAGAAAAAATACTATTTTTTTAATCATAGCAATGAGAAAAAATTTGTAATAATGAATTACAGACTCATAAATTTTCCTGAACCCATCAGAGAACCAAGATTACCAGGCACCCATAAGCTCCGAAATAAAAAACAGACCTTTCCAAAGAGAGAAAGAGAGAAAATGTGAGAATTGGCTCATCTGTGGCATAATATGGGAAACTGAGATGATACACCCTAAAAGCATATAAGAAGAATTTAGCTAAAAATTAAAGAGATTGATAAAAAAGCTAAGTTTGGGCTAGCATGAGAATATAGATACTCGAAAGCCACAGACACAAGACGAGTATGTACCAACCTGCAAATCCTTTTCCATGGGTTTCCATTGGGAGCTCACAAAAAAAGAGGTTATAGGCAGGAGAAGAGACCAGAAAGACCTTCCTTCAGGGGTGCAGGATCACTGAAGGGAATTGAGTGCTGCTGTGGTCAAGACAAGAAAAATCTCCCAGATCCTTTACCTCTATGAAATAAAAGCCTTAAGTCATGGAGGTAGAGGCAGTAAAGCCTGATACTCCCAGGACATATTTAAAGTACCAGTGTGGCTGGTGGTTGGGTAAAAGAAAAATATCCTCTCCTTATAAGACAGAGGCAGGAAATAGTCCTAGACACAGATCCCATATCAACCAATACCACTAAAGTTCTCTTATTACTGGTGTGTTTGTGGAGGGGGCAGGGAACAGGAGTCTGGAAAGTCCTAAACAAGACCCATTAAGGATACAAGGCACAGTTTGGGTGTCACGAGGAGGAAGGACAGGGTAATGAGAAAGCCCCATCACAAAGGGGAAGGCACACAGAGTATAACTAAGACTGAGTGGACTAGAACAACAGAGAAACTTCCTGCCCCCTCCCCAGTAGCAAGCATTGAATCATGATCAATAACAGGCTATCACTGGGGAGGAGGAAAATTTGTGGGGAAGCTGTCCAGTGTGGCATACTTGCACAGGGAAGGCTGAAAGATGAGGGTATATCAGGCTTATTGGAAAAAACAACAACAACAAAAAACATTCAGCACAGAGTCCCCAGTCCTAACCAGAAAGTAAGCCTAGAGGACAATGAAACTGGTAGAGAGCCATAATCACAGAAACAACAAAAAACAGTTCAACTTCTGACTAGGTTGAATCAACACCCCAAAGTCACGGGGTAGAAGAGGCATGTCTATCTCCAAATATAAATAGTATCTTCAATTTTTACGGTTCTACATATACTGTCTAGTATTCAATAAAAATTATCTGACACATAAAAGCTAAGAAAAGTCAACTCATTGTTAAAGCAATTAACAATTAGAATCAGAGATGATCTAGAGGTCGGAATAATGCAGTGAATTTAAAATAACTATTATTAAAATGTTAGTGGTTCTACTTGAAAAGGTAAGCAAATACATGAGTACATAAGAAATTTTAACAGAGCAGTGAAAACCATGAGAAAGAGTCTAATAAAATGCTAGAAATAAAAAACAAACTCCAAGGCAACAAAAATAGATGCCTTCAAAGTGCTCTCAATTGACTTGATACAGGAAATAACTGGTAAGTTTGAAAATAGCTGATCAAAAATTGTGCACAGTAAAACACGAAGAAAAAAAAAACTGGGAAAAATACAATAGAGCATCCAAGAACTGTTGGGCAATATAGAAATAGTTTAACATACATATAAATGGAATTGTAGGAGAGAGGTATAATGGGACAACATATCGAGTGCCTGGGTGGCTCAGCCAGTTAAGTGTCTACCTTCAGCTCTGATCATGATCCCATGTTCCTGGGGTCTTGCCCCACAACTAGCTACCTGCTCAGCAGGGGAGCCTACTTCTCCTTCTCCTTTTGCCACTCCCCTACTTGTGCACTCTCTCTCTTTCTCAAATAAATGAACAAAGTATTTTATTAAGAATGGGACAAAATATGATTTGGAGAAGATAATGGCCAAAATTAAAGGAGACAGACATAGAAGACAAACATAAAGATGACAAAAAATACCTCAGAGTATAAAAAAAATCCTCCAAATATACAAAAAAATGAACCCCTACATGTATCATGTTCAAAATGTGTAAAACTAAAAACAAACAACTTTAAGGGTATCAAGAGAACACACACACACATACATAGAGACAAAGGAGTAGAGCTGACAATTAAAGGAGATTTTTACATCAGAAACTATGCAAGCCAGAACAATGAAGTGACATTTTTAAAGTATTGAAGAAAAGAACTGTCATTCTGGGATATTTTACCCAGAAAAAATATCTTTCAAATATAAAAGCAAAATAGGGGCACCTGAGTGGCTCAGTTGTTTAAGCATCTGCCATCAGCTCAGGTTATGATCCCAGGGTCCTGGGATTGAGCCCCACATTGGTCTCCCTGTTCAGCGGGGAGCCTGCTTCTCCCTCTCTTGCTCTTCCTGTTTGTGCTTCTCTCTCTCTGTTTCTCTATGTCAAAATAAATAAATGAAATCTTTTAAACAATCAATTAGATCTATAAACCACTGGCCAAACTAATCCAAAGGAAAAGAGGACCCAAACTAATAAAATTATGAATGAAAAGGGAGAGATCACAACTAAACCAAGGAAATAGAAACAATCATCAGAAATTATTATCAACAGTTACATGCCAATAAGTTACGCAACCTAGATGAAATAGATGCATCCCTGGAAATCTATAGACTTCCAAAACTGAATCAGGAAGAAATTGACAACCTGAATAGACCAATATCTAGTAATGAGATTGAAGCAGTGATCAAAAACCTCCCAAAAAACAAGATCCCAGGACCCGACAGATTCCCTGGAGAATTCTACCAAACATTCAAAGAAGAAATAATACCTCTTCCCCTGAAGGTGTTTCAAAAAAGGGAAACAGAAGGAAAACTTCCAGATTCTTTCTATGAAGCCAACATTACCCTGATCCCCAAACCAGGCAAAGACCCCACCAAAAAGGAGAATTTCAGACCAATATCCCTGATGAATATGGATGCCAAGATTCTCAACAAGATCCTAGCTAATAGGATCCAACAGTACATTAAAAAGATTATCCACCATGATCAGGTGGGATTTATCCCTGGGATGCAAGGGTGGTTCAACATTGCCAAATCAATCAATGTGATAGAACAAATCAATAAGAGAAGAGAGAAGAACCACATGGTCCTCTCAATTGATGCAGAAAAAACATTTGACAAGATACAGCATCCATTCCTGATTAAAACCCTTCAAACTATAGGGATAGAGGGAACATTCCCGAACTTCATAAAATCTATCTATGAAAAACCCATAGCGAATATCATTCTCAATGGGGAAAAGCTGACAGCCTTCCCGTTGAGATCAGGAACACGACAAGGATGTCCACTCTCGCCACTATTGTTCAACATAGTACTAGAAGTCCTAGCAACAGCAATCAGACAACAAAAAGAAATAAAAAGTATTCAAATTGGCAAAAAAGAAGTCAAAAATATAAAAGCAAAGGAAATATTATATAAAAATGAAAGTTGCATGAAATTATTACCAATGGACTTGTGATATAAGAAATGTTAAAGGAAATTATTTGTGCAAAAGCAAAATACTATCATGCAAAAACCTACAGCTATACAAAGAAATTAGGAGTTCCATCAATAGTTAAAATGGTTAATATGAAAGACATTTCACCATTTTAAATTGTTTTGAGAAACAAGAGACTTTTTTTTTCTTTTTTTTTTTTAATTTTTATTTTTTATAAACAAATTTTTATCCCCAGGGGTACATGTCTGTGAATCGCCAGGTTTACACACTTCACAGCACTAACCATAGCACATACCCTCCCCAATGTCCATTACCCCACCCACCTTTCCCGGCCCCCTCCCCACAGCAACCCTCAGTTTGTTTTGTGAGATTAAGAGTCACTTATGGTTTGTCTCCCTCCCAATCCCATCTTGTTTCTTTTCTTCTTTTTCTGCCCCCGTAGTCCCCCATGTTGCATCTCCACTTCCTCATATCAGGGATATTATATGATAGTTGTCTTTCTCTGATTGACTTATTTCACTAAGCATGATACCCTCTAGTTCCATCCACGTCGTTGCGAATGGCAAGATTTCATTTCTTTTGATGGCTGCATAGTAGTCCATCGTGTATATATACCACATCTTCTTTATCCATTCATCTGTTGATGGACATCTAGGCTCTTTCCATAGTTTGGCTATTGTAG
>PISX010032044.1:0-16663 GCA_004024625.1 Mellivora capensis
ATACTGTATTGCTTATTTGAAAGTTGCTAAGAGAGTAGATCTTAAAGTTCTCATCACAAGGAAAAAAAACCCTATAATTATGTGAGATGATGGATGTTAACTAGACTTACACTTCAGCATATATCCATAATGAAATCATTACATTGCATACCTTAAAGTAATATAATGTTATGTCTCAATAAAATGGGGCAGAAAGGTATTTAAAAATATAGAAAATTAACCAAACAGAAATATGGTTCTTTGAACAAGATAAATAAAATTGCCAAGCTTCTAGCAAGACTGACAGAAAAAAAAGACACAAATTATCAACATTAGCAATGAAATAGAGCATATTACTACATTCTTTGCATTCATCAAGAGAATAATAAGGGAATGGTACAAACCATCTACCTACATAAATTAGACGATGGACCAATTTCTTGGAAAACACAAACTACCACAACTCACTCAATATGAAATAATTTCAATAGCACAGTAACTATTAAGGAAATAAAATAAATAATTTTTAAAACTCTCAAAAAAGAAATCTCCAAGCTCAGAGAGTTTTACTGGAGAATCTACCAAACACTCAAATAAGAATCAACACCAATTCTACACAATCTCTTCCTGACTATAAAAGAGGCCTGTATTAGTCAGAATTCGATCAGTGAAACAGAATCCAACAAATAAATATAGATATATTGCACTATTATGGCCAATTGTGTTTTCTACTCTTTGATATCTTGTAACTTAAATAACATGATGTTAAGTCAACTATGATTAATACTTCTTATGTTAGATGGTAAGTGGACATGGACCAAGGGACATGGACCCATAACCAAAACAAAAATACTTGCCTAATAGATATATACAAACATATTCATAACAAAATAAGGAAGAAATACTCATAACTATAATAGTCCTTGTTTCTGTAACTGGTCAGATGATTGTGGCTGGTGTTCAGAATGACCTACTTCTACTACCCATTCTATATTCCATATTCCATTTGCCCTCAGCTGCTCATGGTTCTTTATCAGGTGGGGTGACCCAAACCTTCACTCCTGAATGGTCTAGGCCACTAGTAGCTCTCCCTGAATTGGGTTGTTGTCGTTTTCCATCTCCTTTAACCACAGAATATGATGGTACTAAGAGACACCCGAAAGGATCTCATACATTCCAGACATACTTTCCTTGTATTATGCAATGGCCATATTTTGCATATCTGTATTGCCGCATCAAACCATCGTCTACTGGCATCCTCTTTACCATGGAAATAGAGTCATTGGTGTTTTTAAATATAATCACATTAGAGAACCAATTTTAGAAAACGCAGAACCAATTCAAAAAACTCTTCCTTGAGATTATATTCCCCCAGAATCCCTTCTGTTCCGAAGTCTGTAGCTGTTAGGTCCAACCAGAGAAACAGAACTGTATGTCTACATCTGTCTGTCTGTCTGTATGAGTATATATCGCAAGGAATTGGCTTACATATCTGTGGATGCTGTCTAGGCAAGTCTGGAATCCATAGGGCAGGCTGTCGGGATTTGGGTAGCAACTGAAGCTGCAGTCCACAGGCAGAGTTTCTTCTCCTTCAAAGAAACCTCAGTCTGCTTTTAAGGCCTTTCAACTGATTGAAGCAGGATGTCATAGATTATCTAGGATAATCTCCTTTACTTAAAGTGATCTGATTATGAATATTAATCAGATCTGCAAAATACCTTCACAGCAACACCTACTGTTTGATCGAATAACAAGTGGCAGCAGCCTAACCAAGTTGACACATAAAACTGATCATCACATCTCTGTCTTCTTGTGATCTCTGTCAAATAAATAAATAAAATCTTAAAAAAAACAACAACAACAACTGATCATCACAAAGAGGGAACCCTTCTCGACTCATCTTTTAAAGCTAGCATGATACCAAACTAGGCAAAGACAGTACAAAAACATCCTGGGAAGAGCAGGACCCCCATGGGGTTGGACCCCATCCACTAAGCAGCCTCAAGAGCAAGGTCATATTTTTCACCTGAACATTGGCTGCCCACTTTCTATTGCATGGGGGAAAATTCAGCTCATTATGTCAGCTTCAAATTACTTGTGCCTCCTTTGGGAACTCCATGCTATGAATAAGAGGGCTCCCTTGTGTGTGTTTGTGTGTGCGTGTTCATTCATTCATTGCAGTTAACATTTATTATGCTAACCTTGTTACACACTGGTTGAAGGAATTTAATGCCATGAGATTGTTTTATCTTCCCTGTTATTTGACACAATGGATACCCCTGGCCCCATTTACAAGTGAAGAAACTGAGACTCAGCGAGGTTATACAACAGGCTTGAGGATACTCAGCTGGTGGGTTTTGATTCAACCCCAAAGCCTATCCTCTTCACCTCTACATTAGGATTTGGTTCTGGGACTGCTGACTATCACCTGAACTTGGGCATATAGGAGTTCTGCCAGATCTAAGTTCCTGGAATCTTTGGGTAAGGTGCCCAGAGCTTTACGTTCGCTTAGAAACACTGTTGATAATCTGTCTGTCCAAAGGTTCTCAGTCTTGCCCTAGGCCTTTGCTCATTACATTTCCTCCTACTTCCCAAGGGCTGGTAACAGTGCAGGCTCCAGAATCAGTTAGAATCCCAGTTGTGTGGTTTGAGTCAGGTGGCTTCATCTCACTAAATCAACTACTTATCTGTCACATGGCCTCAATAGTCTTTACCTCATTGGATGTGGTGGGGATTAAAGGCCACGATGCAAGATGCCTCAATATGAAATGCACCTACAAGTTATCTGTCCATCTTGTTAAAGTGCAGTTTTGGATTCAGCAGGATTCAAGAAGGCCTGGAGATTCTACATATATGATATGCTCCCCGATAATGGCCATTGCTGCTGGTCCATGGATCACACTTGGAGTAGCAAGGAGATTGTTCATGTAATGCACTTAGTGCTATGTCTTAGTACATAATAAATGCCCCATGATGGTAGGTATAATAAAGATAATAATAAAAATTCACCTATCTCTGGAAACCCAGCCCAGGTATCTTCCCTGTCCTCGGAGGTTTCTCTGATAACAGGAAAGGTACCACTCATTAGAACGGATAAATTTGTTTTCCTTGGCATTGACTCCTAAGAGAAATTTATCACTTAGATCTTCATATAAGGGACTCTGGTTAGAGTAAAGGATCATGTCTTCTAGAAACAATCCTGCTGCAGGGGCCAGCAATGTGTAAGCGAAGAAAAATTGTCAGCCCCGGGTTGCAGGCCCAGCTCTGTGTCTGCGGGTCTCTGGGGAGGGAGCGCTGCCTCTCTGACCTTTGGTTTTCCTACTGCCTGGCACAGAGTGTGCCCTTTATGAAGGTGGCTGCATTGCCCTTCTGCTCTCTGGCCTGTGGAACAGGCATAACAGTACCTTCTCCATAAGATTGTTGTGAGGGCCACAGATAGTGTATGTCAATAGTTAACACATACTCTGGGTCAAGAACTCTAGGTTAACCGTATGAAATTGCTGACAGCACTATGTTTTGACTTGTAAAGTTGCTTGAGCTAATATGTTTGATCCTTACAAACAACCTTTCAGGCAGATGCAGTTTTTATCATCATCTCTCCTGTCCTAAGGATAAGAAAAGTGAGGTCCCACTCAGGGTCACAGGGCTGGCAAGTGGCAGAGCCAGGATCCACCACAGGCAGCCTGGCTGTGGTCTCCTGCTTTTCCTCTAATGTGCCACACCGTCCCACCTTTCCTCTAATGGTGCCGCAAAGAAGACCCTGAATTTGTGTTTCCTCCCACTCAGTTGTGTCTAAGGCAGACCCCTAGAAAAGCCAAGGGCCCATAGCTAATTGTCCTTTTCTGGCAGCATTTCTGCAAGGAGCTGAGCCAGTTCATTCTGAGAACATTGCTTTCTGGTGATCCCCGCTGGAGCTTGAGAAGCTGAAGAGGGAAACAGACTTGGCTGGGCCTTTACAAACAGCCCTTGTCTGAGTGACTCCTATTCCAGGAGCTCAATATAGAAATGCAGCAACTGTCCTGCATTCACACCTGGCCTAACAACTGTCAACCTGGCCAAATCACTGGCCACCCACCCACACTTACTCATCCCTGCATCCTGATGCTGAGATTAGCCTGGGCCCCCACATCTCCTCTCACATAAGTCCCTCCCTGGGGGTGTTGGGCATCATTTCCTGGGCCAGGCACTGTGGCGAGCACCAATTTAATCATGCCTACAGCTAGCAAGGTGCAATGAATTCCTAGCTTATGGATGAAGCTCAGAGAGAGAGGATGGTATCTACTCAAAGTCACAGTGAGTGACCAGCCAAGCCCATTGAACTACCGTGACCTCCCATCCAAAGTTTCCAAAGAGCCAGTACCTTCATATCATTAAGAAGAGCTGTGCTGAGGGACCTCAGAAAATGGGGACAAGGACTGCTCTCGGTCCATGTGGTTGGGTGAGTTTACTCAACAAGAGTCCTACATTCATCGCTGCAGGGATTGGCTCAGAGATGGCCATGTGACTCAGTCATGTCAGAGTTGATCCTGGGACTTTTGCTGGAACTATTGGGGAAAATTGCCCTCTTTCTGTTGAGGCTACTAAGCACTTAGTAGGTTAGCCTAGAGGTGCTGGGGGCACCCTGGCCACTCTATGGGGAAGGATCTACTTGATATGGAGCCAAACTAGGGGAAAGTGGCACCAAGATGTGAAGAGAGACTAATTTCTGACAATATCCTTTGAGGCTCTGGATCCAGCCATGCCTCCATATGCTTTTACTTACACACTGCCCTTCACTCAGAGCTCATCACCTTCCAAAGTAGCCCCTTTTGTTCCTAAGCTGAAACCTACCTTGCTGGAGCTTATACTGATTACTCTAGTTCTACCAATCTGAGAGGCAGGGAAAGACTCTCATGGTTTCAAATCCTAATTCCAGCATTTATTCTTCAAATCTCAATTTAAAATTGGAATGATGATTCCCATGTGAGAGGGATGTTGTAGGAATGAAAGAGCTGTTACAAGTGCTTTGTTTTTGTTTTGTCATATTGCCGCTGTTTTGTTACTGGACTGTGAGGCCCCAGACAGCAGGGACCTTGTTTTTATTTATTTATTTTTAAAAGATTTTATTTATCTATTTGAGATAGAGTGAGAGAGAGAGAGAACACAAGCAAGGGGAACAGCAGACAGAGGGAGAAGCAGGCTCTCCACTGAGCAGGGACCCTGACGTGGGGACCAATTCCAGGACTCTGGGATCATGACCCGAGCCAAAGGCAGATGCTTAACTGACTGAGCCACTCAGGTGCCCCTGGGGGACCTCGTTTTATTCAACTCAGATTCCCCAGCACTTAGCAGTGGTTGGCAAAGAGTAGGTGCTCAGTAAATGCTTGTCAAAATAAATTTGAAGTAGATTCTGCCCTCACACCTATAGTGAGCTACTTAGGGATAGTTGTTCTGTCACCCAGAATCTTCTCTTGTCCCCTCATCTTCACCATTTCTTTATGTAACACGGATGGTTTTCCTCCTGAAAAATGTACCAACTCAATTATTCTGTGAATATTTATCAGTTACAACCAAAGGAATGAAAATAAGCTCCCATGGTACAAAGAGCCCAGATGTTTGGGGTTAGTTTTTTTTAACACAATGCACAACTTATTTCACTTATTTGATGTTTTTCTCAAGAAACAAAACAAAACCAATCTGCCCTAAAATTTGGAAATGAGATCCCTTTCTCACAGTGTCTCTCGCTCTCTGTTGGGAGTGGTGTGGGCATGCTTGGCAGTCACAACAGGCTGCTGCAATGGGACAAGCAGGTAATGGGAAACAGCTGCTTGGCCTGCACTGTCTCTAAGCCCCAAATTGGTGACGAGGTGCCGCAGACAAAAGACAGGCAGTTATGGTTTGGGTGGAGGCCCCACGAGCAGCGATTAACTCCTCTTGCCAAGTTCACCAGGCAAAGCAGAGTCTGCTCGGCTGGCCGCAGTACACCAGGCAGCATTCCCCGCACAGACATCATCTCTGCCTTTAGAGCAGTGTGCTCTCAGAGTGATGACCCCACCAGCCAAGCCATATCTCTCTGATGTTGGAGAAAACATCAGCCAACAAGGACAGATGCTAACTAAAGGCCTCACCTGGGGTGCCGGGTGGCTCAGTCAGTTAAGCAGCTGACTTCAGCTCAGTGATCTTAGGCTCCTGGGATTGAGCCCTGCGTCGGCTCTGTGTTCAGTGGGGAGTCTGCTTGAGATTCTTCTCTCTCTCTCCTTCTCCCTCTGCCTCTCCCCTTGCATTCTCTCTCTCCTTTCTCTCTTAAATAAATAAATGTCTTAAAAAAAAAAAAAAGTCCTCACCTTCCTCTGTGTCCTGCAGGACCTTGCAGCCTTACTCCATGGCCCTACCTCATAGGGGAGCCGAATAACCTTCTGAAAACTTCGGTTAGATCAGGGGTTAGCACACTACTCTGTTAAGGGCCAGTTAACCATTTTGGGCTTTGTGGGCCAGGTGGTCTCTGTCCCAACTTCAGCTCTGCCTTTGTAGCATGAAAGTAGCCATGGACAATATGGAAATGAATGGTGAGGCTGAGTTCCAATAAAACTTAATTTACAAGCAAACAGGCAGCAGATTGGATTTGGTCCGAGAGGGCTATAGCTTGTTGCTCACTGGTGCCTCTGTTTGAAAGCCTGTAATGGCTTCTCATCCCCACAGAATAAAGCCTGAACTCCTGTCTTTCTTGTTTTCTTAGGTAGGCTACATGACCAGCGTGGAGCCCAACCTGGGGCTTGAACTTACAATCCTAAAATCAAACCTGATCTGAGATCAAAAGTCAGAAACTTCACTTAGCCATCCCGGCACTCCTTAAAGCCTAAGCTCCTAACCACGGATGTCAAAGAGCTCCCTGGACTGGCCCCTGCCAACCTCTCCACGCTTGTGTAGGACCCAGTCCTCACTCACCAGCCCCCGGTTGCACATGGGCCTTTGCACTAGCTGTTTCCTCTGCCTCAACCAGCCCACCCTCAGCTGCACTCCACATCGCCACATGACTCACTCCTTCCCATTATTTAGATCTCAGCAAGAATGCCACTTCCTCAGAAGGGCCATCCCTTCTACCCCCTAACATGATGATCGCCTCCCGCCTTAGTCACTCTTTATCATAGCACGTGTTTTATTTTCTGCAGAACATCTATCCCAGTTTGAACTGATCTCTTTTCTTTGATTGCTGAATTTTGTTCGTTTGTTTTCCTTCTGCCCCTTGTCCTCCGGGAAGGTAGGGAGACTTATCCCCAGTGCCTTCTGCCCACAGAGCTGGAGTGCAGCACTGACTTGGAGAATGAGTGACTCTCCTCCTCACTTGAGTTTGCCTCACCCGCTTGTTCCCTCCAGTCCCTTAGCCACTCTGCTGACAGAAGCATCTTTTAAAAATGAGTACCAGGGGGCTCCAGGGTGGCTCAGTGGGTTAAGCCTCTGCCTTCGGCTCGGGTCATGATCCCAGGGTCCTGGGATCGAGCCCCATATTGGGCTCTCTGCTCAGCAGGGAGCCTGCTTCCTCCTCTCTCTCTCTGCCTGCCTCTCTGCCTGCTTGTGACCTCTGTCTGTCAAATAAATAAATATAATCTTAAAAAAAATGAGTAACAGATCATGGCCTGTCACTGCTTTAAACTTGCTAATAACTTTCCGTTGCTCAAGATTCAAACTCCTCACCATTGCCTTGGAGGCCCCACAAAAACGGACTCCTGCCTGCCTCTGCTTGCCCACTTCTCTCCTTGTGAAGAGCAGGCTGCCTGGAGGGTCCACTGATGTGACCCCAAAGGACACCACTTGGCTCTGAAGGTGTTTTTGCATTGATATCAGAAAACGGGTTACGTTCCAGGAATTTACTTTGAACAAAAGAATGAGGCCATGAACGCCTGACTCACGAGAGGCTGGGCAGTCGTCCAGTTTCCTCAAATCACCCCACCCAGGTCAGGCTCTCTCCTGTGACATGCTCTGAGTAGAAAGAGAGAACAGGATCTTTTCAGACTGATGCCAAGGCCCCGGGGGCCTCAAGCTATTGGGCAGGGTGGCGGGGAGACTGTGGAGCATAGAGCTTTTTAGTGCTCTTACTGGCCTGCCTGAAAACTTCGAATCAACGTGAATAAGATTAGGGACGGAGCCAACAAGAGAATATGCAAGCTGAGTGGGTAGGATCAGAGTTGTGGGCTCCTTCCACAACCATACAGCTTACATGCTTTCTCTAGGCTGCAGTTCAACTAGCTGAAATTCTATGGGAAAGAGAAGATCACATGGATGGCCCAAAGGGGCCTGAGCGGGCTTATTGCTTGGGCTCTACTGAGATGAAAGATCAGAGAGCTGCCACTCTATGGCTTCTTCTCAAATGGGCCTAGAGAGCAACACTCAAGTGGCTAAAAGTAGTTCTGATTCTCCAGCGGATATGGTATAAAGAATGTAATTGAAGTTAGAAGAATATTCTTTTTTCTCGTGGGAGTTAACAAGAGGTATTTTCTTGGGGTAGTAGGAGGAACGACCCTTAGGCATCCCCATTTTTCTGAGTGGGCCTTCCTGAGCAGGTGCTCACTGGTGCTCGACAGTGCAGTGTTAATGGCAGACACAATAAGCGCTCCACTGCTGGGCATTTTCAAAGCCAGGCGGACACACCAGGCATCTCATCCAGTCAGGCTTATCAAAGTGACCATTTAGTATCTCGGTCCTCCAATCTGATTTGATCTTCACTTCTTGTCAGTGTATCTCCTCTCCCCCATTGTGAATTCTTCTCTCCCTGCCCTGAATTCCTTCCTCTTTCTGGTCGTATCTGGATTTGTCCCCTACCTGACACTTGGGTCCTGGCTCTCCTTCTAATGGTTAGCCTAGCTTGCTCTTCTACCTCCCCTTTGTTT
This sequence comes from Mellivora capensis, assembly GCA_004024625.1. Lineage (NCBI taxonomy): Eukaryota > Metazoa > Chordata > Mammalia > Carnivora > Mustelidae > Mellivora > Mellivora capensis. Next base: position 8,844 of record PISX010032044.1, read on the forward strand.
CATTGCCTCCGTGGCCCTAACTGATGCCTGGTAGATAAGCCTTGACCCCAAACCTCTGAGCAGGAAGGAGAGGTGCTGTGCTCGGTTATGATAACATCATGGAGAACATGACAGACCCTGTCTCTCCAGTTGGTGCATCTGCAACCTCTTTTACATCCCATCCATGGCCAGGAAGCTCTCAACTTCCTAGGACTGTCCTTTTCATTTTCTGACAGCCTTATCAGAAAGCTCGAGCTGTCAACAAGCTTGAGAGCCACACTGAAGTCATCTGTTTCCTGTAGAGTGCTGACGGTGTGGTGTGAACTCCAAGGCAGCTGTCAACATACATTCTGCCTATCACTTGCTAAGACCAGCACTGGAGCACGCGACATAAATTAATCACTTCCACTTCTCAACAGCACAGGCTCCTTGTGCTTTTTCTACCTCTGGTCATTCATGCTCAGCAGATAATGGATAGCCATAGCACTCTGGGGAACATGGGCATGATTCCGGACGAGCCAGATATAGCCCGTTATCATTGCAGTTACAGTGCGTGGGATCATTGAGAAGTTATGGGACACTTTATCAATGAGGGAGGTTGTCCCAAAACTCTGGCGTTGGGTTTCATGTGAGGGAATGGAGGTGAATATGAAGGTTGCAGAGATAGCAGGGCCTCCTTATCTGACATATTTTCCCAGTGAGGTCAAATATCAGTACCATGGCCATCTTCCCGGGTGGAAATAAACCACAGAACACCAGAACTGGAAGACCTTGGAGGCTTTGCAGAGGAAGAAAATGAGGCCCAACAAGAGGACAAGACTTGCCCAAGGTCCTACAGGGAGATGGCATCAGAGACTCAGGTCTAGAAGAAAAACAAGGGCCCCTTTGCCCTGTACAAACAAGACCAGGCTTTAAGGACGAGCAAATCTTTGGGGATGTGAATGTTTTGCTTTTCTGCCTTTAAAACATAAAGGGGTGAGCAGGAAGTCAGAGATGATGTATTTCTGTAAAATCCCAGTTGAAATATGATTCTTTGTTTATATCGAATGTTTGTATTTTGAAAAATAACCTCAGTCATTTTCAGTTTCAGTTTTTTTTGTGTACACGTGAAAAAGAAAATGACAGTGATAGCTATTAGTTCCATTAGAAGAAGAACATTGTGGGGCACCAGGCTGACTCAGTTGGTAGAACATGTGACTCTCGATCTCAGGATTGTGAGTTTGAGCCCTACACTGGGTGTAGAGATTACTTAAAAAAAAAAAAACAAAAAACAAACCTTAAAAAAAAAAGAACCTTGTGAACTATTAAGTGTTTTTTAAAAAAATTTTTGTTTATTTTGAAAGGGAGAGAGAGACAGAGCATGAGTGGGGGTGTGGGGCAGGCATAGGGGCAGAGGGAGAGGGAGAGAATCTCCAGCAGACTCCACGCTCAGTGTGGAGCTGGTGTGGGGCTCAACCTCACAACCTTGAGATCATGATCTGAGCAGAAACCAAGAGTGGGACGCTCAACCAACTGAGCCACCCAGGAGCCCAAATGATTATAGTTTTCTATTGATGGCATTACAAGATTCAAGTAGAAAAGTGCTTGGTTCCAATGGTGTTGGTTTTTTAAAGTCTAATTCACTGAAGTTCATTCAGCCAAAGGTACTATGTTTGACATTGTGAAGGCTATTGGAAATTCAGTTTAAAGTTCCACTCTGAAGAAAATGTCATTTCTTCTTTGGGTGATAGTCACACAAAAATTAAACTGGAGCACAGCATCATGATAAAACAATGTTTTTACTAAATAAAAATAAGTAAAATAAAAAGTTTAAGGAGGGGGTGCTGGGTGGCTCAGCTGGTTAAGCATCTGCCTTTGGCTCAGGTCATGATCTCATGATCCCAGGGTTCTGGGATCGAGCCCCAAGTTGGGCTCCCTGCTCAGCAGAAAGCTTGCTTCTCCATCTCCCTCTGCCACTCTCCTGCTTATGCACACACACTCTCTCAAATAAATAAATAAAATTTTCATTAAAAAGCCCAAGGAAAAGTGTACTTAGAATTAATTGTAACACACATGTACTTCATAGTTGCCTCCAAAACAAGCTATAATATTAAATATATGAATGTTTATATAACCCCATAGTTAGAGTAACAAAACTACAAAGTATTTTTTCTCTTTCCTTCTTTCTTTCTTTCTTTCTTCCTTCCTTCCCCCCCTCTTCCTTTCTTCCTTTCTTTCTCTCTCTCTCCCTTTATTTCTCTTTTTTTCTTTCTTTCTTAGATTTTATTTATTTCTTTGACACAGATAGAGAGCGCACAAGCAGCAGGGAGCTGGAGAGGGAAACGTAGACTCCTCACTGAGCAGGGAACCCAGTGTAGGGGCTTGATCCGAGGACCCAGGACCATGACCTGAGCCAAAGGCAGATGCTTAACTGACTGAACCACCCAGGTGCCCCATGGGCTGACTTTCAATGAATCACAGTAACAGAGCTGCTCTGCTACATATGAAATATAAAATATTTTCATGACAGACAAATAATTAAGAAAAAACAGAAGCCCATTTCACAACTCTAATTACTAAATGAGTTCCTTAATATATTCCTGAGGTCTACATGAGAATGATGATAAATCCACTTATTCATTGGGTTTATCCAATTACTCATTGATTTATTCTATAAATATTGAGTACAGCCTTATTCATTCCTTTAGCAGGCCCTGCTCCAGAGGGCTATGGAGGTGAACCAGACATCTAGCTTCCATTTTCATGGAACTCACATTCTAGCCTGGAGAAGAGAGGATGGATAACAAACCAGAATGTTGAATGTAGAGAATACAGAACTTAATGAATATAGAAAAAATAGAATATTGAATATAAAGAATAGTAGATGGTGAGAAGTGTTTTGAAAAAATAAAGCAGATTAAAGGCATGGGAAGTTCTGAGGATGTGGGATTGTTGAGGAAGGTGTAGTACAAAAGATGGCATTTGGGCAGAAATCTGAAGAAATAAAGGAGCAAGCCTTGGAAGTATCTGTGGGGAGTACTGCAGGCAAAAAAGAAATAGTGCAAAAACCCTGAGACAGGAGTGAGATTGGTATATTTAAGGACCATCAGGGAAACCAGTGGGGCTGGAGTCAAGGGAGAGAGGTAAGAGGGATAGGAGGCAAAGCAAGAGAGATGGGGGCAGATCATGCAGGGCCAAGTGCACTGGTGGTGGGACTTCAGATTTATTCTGAATAGATGGGAGAAGCTAGAGTTTTCGGGGCCAAGAACTGACATGACTGGATTCACCTTCTTAAAGGTCACTCAGGCTGCAGGGTTGAGAAAGGACCATAGGAAGGCAAGAGCAGGAGAAACTCTTACAGTGCTGGTGGACTGGATGTAGGGAGGAGTCAAGGGAGACCACAAGTGTTTTGGCCTGAGCTAGTGGACAGGTGGGGCTTCCATTTGCTGAGGTGGAAAAAATACAGGAAGAGCAGGCTGAGGTGAAGAGAGAATTGGGAATTTGGTTTGGACATGTTAAAGTTGACAAAATATACAATTATCTAAGTGGAGATGGGAAGCAGGCAGCTGAACATGGAGTGTAGAGCCCAAGGGAGGAGGTCCAAGATAGTGATAGTGATTTGGGAGTTGTCAACTGACAAGAAGCACTTAAGACCTATATGAGGCAGAATGAGATCACCAAGAGAGTGAGTGTGGTCATCTGGAAGGAGAAGGAGTGCTTCAGGAAGCAGGGAGTCAACAGCATTGTCCACTGATGCTGATCAAGCAAGAAAGAATGAGGAGTGACCACTGACCATGTGATTTAGCAACTTGGAAGTCACTGCTGGCCTTGATGGGCAGTTTCAGTGAAGTAATGGGTATAAAAGCCTGATTTTGAGACTGGGAGGAGAGCAATTTGAGAAAGGAGATGAAGACAATTTTTTTGGTAAACTTTTTCTGTCAAGAGGAATGGAGAAATGAGGCACTAGCTAGAGGGGCTTATAGGGTCAATACGGAAGCTACTTCTCAAAGCTTCTGAAAGGCTGACCCACCCCCACCTGAATGTCCCCATCACCAGGAGTAAATACCAGGCCTCAGAGTTCTGTGTACTCCTTGCAAGGCCCCCTGCCTCCTTCTGAATACTCAGAGCCTCATCACTGCCACCCATCCGCTTTGGAGACTTTCACAGCCTATCTCAACAGTTCTGTGCACTTTGGTTAAAAGAAAGATATTAATCAGGGGTGCCTGGGTGGCTCAGTCAGTTAGGTGTCCAACTCTTAATTTCTGCTCGGGTTGTGAGATTGAGCCCTGTATCTAGGTGTGGAGCCTGCTTAAGATTCTCTTCATCTCTCTCTCCCTCTGTTCCTACCCCCTGCTCTCTCTATATAAAAATTTTTAAAAAGATAATTAGATAAATGCACCAATAAATATATGAAGACAACTTAATATAAGCGGAAAATGGAGAAGAACAATGCCCATTGAAAGAGAATAATGAAGGGAAATGGTTTATATTAGGGGTTTGGAGAAGACAATTTTTTGGCAAAGTGGTTTTAAAGCTAAAATCTGAAGGATGAGTAATGATTCACCAAGTGGTAAATGATAGATCATTGTAGGTGGAAGAACATGTGCAAAGGCTCTGTGGTGGAACAAGAAACAGTATGTTATAAATCTAGAGGAAGGCTGGATGGGGCTGGGTCCAGTGAGTGAAAGGGACAGGGGCCTAAGGGGGAATGGAAGGAAGCTAAGGTCAGATTGTGCAGAGTCCTGTAGACTGTGTTAAAGAGGCTTTTGATTTTGGCTTTTCATTCCAAATGCAATGGGCAATGAGCAAATGCAATGAGCAAAATATTATGTCCATCTAAGTGCCCACCATGTTTAGGCTTAAGAGGAAAGGAAAACAGTCAGAAGGAAGAGACTAAGCTTTTTGAAGGAAGGAAGACAGACATGGTGTGTCTTAACCTGGGTTCTCCGAGAAGCAGATCTTGAGCCAAGGATTTGAGTGCAAGTAGTTTATTTCATCCTAGGAAGCACTTGCATGAGAGTAGGAACTGAGATAGAGAGAGAAGGAGCCAATAAAGTAGGTAATATCAAACAAGTCACACAAGCTCTGTAGGCAACTAGAGCTTAATTTCACAGGGAACTCTGGGAGCAGCAGAGTACAGTGATATCCTGATATCTTTAGTGATATCCTATCCAGGAAGGGGGAGCAGCTGAAGGTTGGGGATATTTATTAATATTCTGGTAGTATTAGACCACCATGCTTATGCTTAGAGCAGGCTTCAGCAGCCAGAGAAAGCTGCCAGGTAGAGATGTAGGTGCTGGTAGTTGGAAGTCAGGGCAGCTTGCACTAAAATGGTAAGACCTGAAGAGGTATGGGTGGGGTCCTGATGCCCTACATTAAGTTCCACTCTTTGCTGATACCAGTTCTTCTAGCTGGTTGCCAGTTATACTTTCTACAAAGAACACAAAAGGGTTTGTGGGACAAGCTACAGGCCTCACTGCTGCAGTTGTCTCAAGGTCATAATTGGTGTTCATTAGCTCCTTGTATCACTACTCATTCCAGACAACCCTCACCCTTGAACAGCACTCCTGCATATTGAGGTTGCTAGTCTGGTGAAGTAACTGGACCCATATCCCTGGAAGGTCTGAGCCCCTGGTCACTATGCACTGGCCAAACTATAATTGCTACAATTGCCCATATTGGTAGTCTCTGGGCAGTCTCTGGGCTCCTCCACCAAGAGGAGCTCTAATGAATCCCCTGAGTTCTGGACATATTCTTCCCTGATTCTACTATCTATGAACAGGCCTATCTCTTCATGATAATTAGGATCTGATATCATTCTCCGTGTAGGAACTCCTTTTTTGCCTCCTGCTTTGTTGGCATGAGGAGCCTAAAATGACATAGGGCAGCCATAGCTTTAGGTGTCCTTGGGAGAAGTACTTCCTCCCCATTCATCCATCCAGCCGGGAATAAGACTACTACTCTAGCAGAGCCAAAAGTTACAGGGATTCCTGAAGTGAGTCATTGGACATTGATGGTGACAAGGACCCTTCTACTTCCACTCCTCGGTTCCCATGTACTCTACCTGGTGGGGTCCCAGCACCATATAATGACTGCTATTTCAAAGTACATGTTGAATCTTCCTTTAAAAAGATTTATTTATTTATTTGAAAGAGAGAGAAAGAGAAAAAGAGAGTGTACATGAGCAGGGGGAGGGGTGAAGGGAGAGAGAGAGGGGAAAAAGACTTCCCCCTGAGCAGGGAACCCAATATAAGGCTCTATCCCAAGACCCTGAGATCATAACCTGAGCTAAAACCAAGAGTCAGACGCTTAACTGACTGAGCCACTCAGGTACCCCTTGAAGTACACATTGAATCTTAAAAAACAGCACCCTGGAGTGAAAATGGCAGAGTAGGAAACTAGAAAATCTCATTCCTACATAAAAGGAGCAAATAAGCTGGCAAGAGTTGTGAGAATCCACCTTATTGGAACTTGAGAAACTAATGAAAAGTTTACAGTAACCAGGAGAATGCTTAATTGAGGGGGGGAACCCCCCCAGAATCTTGATAGTAAGTGGAGATCTGGGGTAATTTGACTGCCTTGACTCAGCCGTGGCCTGGAAGACAACAGCCTACATCCGTGATATAGGTGCTGAGTATATAAGGGAGCAGAATGGATCTAATTCTCAAAGAATCCTGGTTGTTTTGTCTGTCTTGTTGCTACCTGAAAGACTAATCCAAAGAACTTACCTTTAATTCACCTACTATTAAATTCTCAGGACTGAGGGGACTACCTAGGGGACATTTGTCAAAAATATTTAAAGACAAATGTAAAACTTGCTGCCACTTGAGGCAAGGGATAATAGTTGGTACAAACGGGACGGCACCTGGGTGACTCAGTGGGTGGGGCCTCTGCCTTCAGCTCAGGTCATGATCTTGGGGTCCTGGGGTTGAGCCCCATGTCAGGCTCTCTGCTCAGCGGGGAGCCTGCTTTCCCCTCTCTCTCTGCCTGCCTCTCTACCTGCTTGTGATCTCTGTCTGTCAAACAAATAAATAAATAAAATCTTAAAAAAAATAGTTGGAACAAACTCTAGACAAATCTAAATGGTATGGGGAAAAAACTGGAGATTGAGACACTTTGGGGAATAAGGGTTTTGAAAAGCTCTCACATATAGCTGGGAATCTAGAAGACCATCTCCATGCCCAGGGCTGGGTACATGCTCAGGAAAGATCTGAGAAAGCTCTAAGCTCTCACCTATGGCTGACCTTGAGGTTCTCCATAATAGAAAGTGAACACTAAGACACAATAGTGAAATGCCTGGCTGAGCATTGAAGGTATGGCCCAACATACACAGAAGAGTCTCTTTACATACATTAGAAGATTTTATATTATTCCAGGCAAAAAATAGAAATCTTTGTCATGTATAGTCACTGAAATCTCTGTCAAATCACTAGCTTAGGACAAGCTCACAGAATAGAGATTTCAGTGGCTGTGTATAACAAAGAAAATAGACTTTACAAAATTAATTCAGAAAGAAGAACCAAGCACACAAATAACAACTGCAACAGGCAGCAATGATAAACCTTAGAGAACGAGAATATGATTTTCAGAGTTGCTGCATTATATTCAAAATATCCAGTTTTCAGCAAAACAACAACAACAACAAATGAGTCATGCAAAGAAACAATAAAATATAGCCCATACACAGGAAAAAAGAAATTAATAGGAATGCGCTCTGAGGAAGCCAAGATATTGTGATTACAAAAAAAAAAAAAAAAAAAAAAAAAAAAAAAAAAAAAAAAAAAAAAAAAAAAAAAAAAAACAAAAAAAAAAAAAAAAAAAAAAAAAAAAAAAAAAAAAAAAAAAAAAAAAAAAAAAAAAAA
>PISX010032045.1:0-16691 GCA_004024625.1 Mellivora capensis
TGCTTAGTGAAATAAGTCAATCAGAGAAAGACAACTATCATATGATATCCCTGATATGAGGAAGTGGAGATGCAACATGGGGGACTAGGGGGGCAGAAAAAGAAGAAAAGAAACAAGATGGGATGGGGAGGGAGACAAACCATAAGTGACTCTTAATCTCACAAAACAAACTGAGGGTTGCAGGGGGGAGGGGGTCGGGAAAGGTGGGTGGGGTAATGGACATTGGGGAGGGTATGTGCTATGGTTAGTGCTGTGAAGTGTGTAAACCTGGCGATTCACAGACATGTACCCCTGGGGATAAAAATTTGTTTATAAAAAAAAATAAATAAAAATTTAAAAGAGAATTCTCATATGGTTATGCTACTGTAATTGTGGTCTATGTTGCCACAAGACCTATTCAGACTATCTCCTAAACAGGGAGGTAAATTAAAGATGTGCTTGCAGTGAAAGTAGAACCCAGTAAGGAGCAACTCTAGTTATCTGTTGTTCTCTCCCCTATTCATGTTCCCATGGTCTCACTCATTCTATCTCTGATGCACTGTAGACATCTGCAGGAGTCATAACTTTGATTTGCCATCAGCCATTATACTGGGGTACTCTAATGTCCACTGTGCACAGGATCGGTCCATTGGATGGTTCTTGTCCTGGTATCCTTTCTGGTTTAGTTTTTGTCCTGAATTTTTCATTCTTTTTTTAAAAAATTTTATTTATTTATTTGACAGAGAGTGAGATCACAAGTAGGCAGAGAGGCAGGCAGAGAGGAGGAAGCAGGCTCCCCACTGAGCAGAGAGCCCCATGCGGGGCTCGATCCTAGGACCTTGCGATCATGACCCGAGCCGAAGGCAGAGGTCCAACCCACTGTGCCACCCAGGCGCCCCTGAATTTTTCATTCTTAATGGACTGTTAATAACCTTAAAATTAGGCCAGAGCAGGTTTGGTAGGCCTTCCTGTTGTATTTTTTTTTTTTTTAGCTCTTACCATGTTTTTTTTTTTTTTCTAGTGGAATGTGAGATGCCAGTACAGTAAATATAGTAGTATTTTAATCCATGGCTAAATATGAAAGACAATAATACTGCTTTTCTGGACCCTCTTAGGTAGCTAATATCTCCCACTTCAATAACAGTATGTATATAAAATAAGAGATGCACTTCAGCTAGGAACAGCTGGAGCTAACCCGCTGGCCTGGCTGGCTATGGGAGAGATGTTCAGCGCTGCCTCTGATGGCCACTTGGTCTGCCAGCTTGCTTGTACTGTGGCCTGAGCCTGTGAAATGCAAAATGGTCACGAGTTCATCAAGAAACTTAAGAAATCTTGTGGGTGAGGTATGTGAATTGCAGAGGATAAAGGCTGAGCAGTCCTGGCATAAAGCCGATAAAGGGATGTTCTGAATGTTCTTACTATGATGGTTCTTACTTGTGGTGTAATATATATATCTATAACTCTTTATTTTTGGTAACACTTTCATAATTGGCAGTAGTTATAATCGTAAAATTTTAAATAACTTTTAGTGTACTCTTACCCTCTCAAAAGGGTCTACCAAAAGCTCGGATGATATTGTAAGTCCTTCTTACACCTGTCTGTTCCAGCTCTTTTTAACCGCCTCATTCTGTTTTCCTTTTAGCTAAGATTTCTCAGATGATCTTACTGGTCTAGCTTGTGGCAATGCCAGGTCATTTGTCATTGGTTAACCAATGAATTCGGTGCTCTTGAACCATTGCTCACATATGGTCCAATCAGCTGTGGTGGAATTGTGTTGGATGGGAGTGTTACATAACAGAAAATGTGTCTGTCCACAGAGCAATCCAGTTCTCACTCTAAAGTGGATATGGGCATGAAAATTTGAATTCCTTTGTAAAAGTCCTTGAAAGTAACTAAGTTCCACTGAAACACTGATTACTAACCTCCCTTAATAGAATTTAAACTTTGAGGCCAAGTCTTGTTTACAGTTTTGTACCCAGCATCTGCAAAAGTGCTGATCCGTGTGAATATTCAATACATGTATATTAAATGGATAGTAAGTTGATTTCAGGTGCTGGACACAAGAAAATGTTATCTACTCTTGAGCTAAGAAGGAACACTTTTCATCATGGGGTGTTCATTGAGTAGGGCCTCAAGGGAATATGGTAGCAGGCTGAGAGATGTGATGGAACCAGGGTAGCTGTGGTCCAGAGCTTGTCTCCTTTCTCAAGTCCCAGAAATCTGAAAACCCAGCAAAAGTCCGGTAAGATCCCTCTGTAACCTAATGCTAAAACCTATACTCTCCCTCCGGAAAAAGAGCAGACCTTGGATGATTTTGTCCATCCCCTTATCTATAGCGTACTGTCTCCCATCCTTTCTGCAGACCAACAAACCCAGTACACTCAGCATTTTCTTTGCCCCCAGTAAGCCAGCATTTTCTATGTTCCTATGTTCTTTTCTCTGCCTGGAGCCCTTCTCTTTTCCCGCTCGGAAAGCTCATCTTTAGTCCTTGATATTTGCATCTTGTATTGGTTTACCGTGCTGCTCACTAAGTTACTACAAACTTAGTAGCTGAAAACAACACATGCTTATTATTCCAGAGGTTTCATCAGACAGTAGGATTGGCATGGTTAAGCTGAGTCCTCTAATCCTGGATCTCCAAGCCTTTGGTCAAAGTTGGCTGTACTGCATTCCTTTCCAGAACTCAAGGTTCTCTTGAAGTCACTAGCACAGTTTGGTTCTTCGTGGTTGTAGTATGGAGGCTTTTGTCTTACTGGCTATCAGCCAGGCCACACTCTGACCCTTGAAGCCCCTGCAGTTTACTGGTACGTGGCCCCCTCAGTGTGGCAGTTTACATCTTCAAGGCCATCTGGGAAGTGCTCTCACTCAAGCCTGCTAAGAGGGAGTCTTCAATAACATAACCCAACCAAGGGAGTGGCTATCCCATCACCGTCACCATATTCAAGAGCACAGTAGCAGGGCAATTTTGACACCTACTCAAGGGTAAGGGTTACATTTGGGAGTGACTCATTGGGTGTTATTGTAGAGTGTGTGTGACTATCAATGGTGCATCTCCTAACATATGCAAAATATATTCATTTCATCCCAGAGTTTCTAAAAGTCTCCTCCCATTACATCTCCTTTCTAAATTGTTCCCTATTCCCCCTCTTCAGCAAAGTTGGGTTTTCCTGGATTTCTGCCTCTGCCTTATTTTATTCATGTTGCTGTTACAGGATCACCTGCAAAGGCCTATATCTACTTGAGTGACCCATGAGGCCAATTTAGGTATACCATCAATTCCCCCCTAAACACAATCCTATACTGAAATACATTGATGGCTCACAGAGGAGGGGATTGTGAGGAAAGGCTTATTATACCCTGAACAGCAAAACCTTCTTTTTTCATGTCCTGGGTTCTTTCCAAATATCTTAACCCTGGGAAACTGCTTCCTCCACCCCTCCCCCTCCCCCCAAGCCTCCAGCACTGCCAGTCCTTCTCTCCTTTCCTCCATCTCCAGCCCTCTACTGGCTACCAATAGAGGTTCCAATCTCTTGATCCCTTCCAGATCTTTTAATCACTTATGTTTCAATTTAGCCTATGCTTCTTTTATAGCTTGAATTCCTACTTTTAACCCCAGATCAACAAAATCTAAGATTCTTCTCCATATCCACTATCCCAAGAAATCAGGGATTATGAGTAACTGCTTAATAATTTTCCTATCATAATGGTATTCGTCATGTCTACCTTCCTTGCTGGCACGTAGTCATTCATTTGTTCTTTGTTGGGTGAATTAATAAGCAGTGAGGTAACTTACCTGGATAAATCAAGGTATTAAAAAAAAAAACACTTTGGTTTTACATGCATTATCTTAGCCTGAACTGACAAGCTGCCACAGTTGGTGGGCGATCTCATTTTGTATTCCCTCGAGTGCTCTGATTCTTTCTGCCTCCTCCTCATTCCGTAGTTGTCTTCTGGGAACACGTCCTTTCCCTCCTAAAGCTCGTTGGTGGTTGTCAGCTTTGAGGGGTGCCTGCTGAAGATCCTATTCCCTTAAAGCACTTAAGGCAGGGCGTGTGAAAATACGAGAAAGGTCACGGTGGTCGAAAGTAATGAAACTCACACATATCCCGGTTCTTTCTCTGGGCACATGGTAGGATGGTGCTGCTCTATCCCATTCCAGGTCAGGTGTGGCTGTGTGAATTGCTGTGGCAGATAAGATGTGGGCAGGAGTGACGTGTGCTACTTCCTATAGAAGCTCGAGCAGCCAGGAGGTGACCCACCCTACTCCCTCCCTCTTCTGGTGGTTGTGCAGTGTAAGGGGAGGGGAATCCTCTACTGATGGGGGCCCTGGAGTCACCAAAATGATCCTAGCTCCTTCTGCCCCTGGCCTTCATTAGATTTGCGGCGTGAGTGAGAAGTAAAGGTTTGTTGTGCGAACTCTTGAGTTTGGGGGTTGTGACAGCCACTTATCTGGACTGAAAACCAACTTTGCTAGGGTAAATACATTTCAACTCCTCCTCAAGTGGTTTGCTAGGACCATGTTCTCAAATCGTCTGAGGCATATACAGAACATGTCAGATGGGGTACTGTGGCTGAGCGGAGAGCCTCCATTGACAAGAAAGAAATTTGCCTTTGGGTCTCTTATTGTCTCTCTTTCGGATGATCTTGTTCCAGGATGCAGTGACCCTAAAAGAGCTAGTGGATCCTGGACAAAGAAATCTGGACACTGAGCAGAGTTAGGAGTTGATCCGCTTAAATGTCAAAAGGACTGACTTACTTTCTGTCCAGATCCAATGTCCCTTCCAGTACAGCCTCAACTCCCCTTCTCTCACTGCTCTTACCCTTTCTCTGTAAGTCACAAAAAATTGTGTTTAGAGGTGCCTCATCAAATGATACATACTTTCCCATAAAGAAAAGTACTTGTCAATGTTTTTAGTACACCTGTTTGTGTTCAAGCACCTGGTGTGGAAGTCTGTGATCCACCGTGTCCATTGAGGCAATGCTGAAATTGATGGATGGCATGATGGGGAGATAAGCCCCTGAGGCCTCCTTATTACTCCCTTATAGTATCCAAGGGGCCAGTGGAAGGACGGCAATTACCTTGTTTGGCAATCCAGTTGTCTGTCTTTGGAAAATGATAGGATAAAGAGTGGAAGTCACAAAAAACACCTTTCTCACTGCCCCGGTATAACAGAAGCTGTTTTCGATCCTTGCTGCTTTTACTTTTGCTCTGCACAAAGGATTAAACCTTAGAGGAGGTTTGTAGTAGAAGACGGGAGGAACCAAGTACTTGCACAGCAAAAAAATAAAAAATGAATAAAAAAGGTACTTGCAGACATCTGCGAGCAACAGTATAATTGTCCCCCTTCAAAGGAATCTCCTAAGCAGACTATATATTTACTCAAATGTGATTGTTGTGTTGCAGACTTTTGGACTTTTGGAACTCTTTTTTGGGGGAAGTTTTTCAAACATTCTTAACATGCATCTTTTAAGCAAATGAATTATATGTAAAATACAGTGTCACGTATTTGTCAAGTACAGTGCTAGAACTTGATAAATGGTGAATTAGTTGGTTCTGGTTTCCCCCAAGATTTTTACCAGCTATTGGGAGACCCTAGATGGTAAACCAAGTGCTTTCATTATGGGTTCAATAAATGCAGTGGTAGACACGCAACATGCCGTGGGAAAACAGCGGGAACACCGAACCTAGACTGATGCTCTAGGTAATCTTTCTTTGACCATGTAAGCGGCTCCTCAAGTGAACTTTGGAGAAAGTGAATAAAAGGAAGGAGGAGCTGTGTAAAATTCTGGAGGTAAGAGGTAACTATTGCCCCCGGAAATAGACCACAAATACTTCAGGTAATAGAATTATCAGGCATAGATTCTAAAACAATTATGCTTCCTGGTTTAAAGAAAAAAATGATAAGCTTAGATATTAACAAATCTATAAAAATGGCAGATTTGCGAACAAAGTACATAACCTCCAAAACTGAGAAGTTCAATAACATGAAAAATTCAGTGGAGTGGTTTGGCCAGGTTAGACTCATCAGACAATTAGAGAACTACCATATCTATATATCAGAAGTTATCCAGAATGTAACAAAAAGCGGGGGGGGGGGATGGAAAACTTAGGTGGGGGGAAAAATGCCCGAAGGGTGGAGATTAGGATTTCAGGAGCAGAGAATGGGCATAGAGGCAATATTTGAACACCTGATTGCTAGTTATCATGTGTTTCCTTTTTTAAATTTTAAATTCAATTATCCAACATAGTACATTAATAGTTTAAGATGTACAGTTCAGTAATACACCAGTTGCATCTAATCAATGAGGTAAAGGATCTGTACTCTAAAAACTACAGGACACTTATGAAGGAAATTGAGGAAGACATACACACAAAAAAAACATTTCATGATCAAGGACTGGAAGAATAAATATTGTTATCCTACACTTTCAATGAACTCCAGAAAAATAGAAAATTTAGTAGTTCCTCAGTCCCATTCACTGGGGGTACATTTCAAGACCCCCAGGGGATACCTGAAACAGTGGATAGCATGGCCCCTGTATCTATTATGCATACATACCTATGATAAAATCCATAAATTAGGCACAGTAAAAGATTAACAATAATAAAATCATTATAACAATGTAATAAATCATGTGACTGGTGTCTCTCAAAATACCTTGTCCTAGTGTATTCTTCCTTGTGATGAAGTGAGATAAGATGCCTACAGGATGAGATGAAGTCAGGTGAATGATTTAGGCATTGTGCTGTAGCATTAGGCTACGACTGACCTCCTGACTGTATGTCAGGAGCAGGGTCCTCTGCTTCTGGGCCTTTGTTGACCTGGGTCACTGAAGCCACAGAAAGCAAAACTGTGACTATGGTATAGCTGAATACATCAGAGTGAAAATGTAAAAACCAAATCTTAAGCAACCAGAGCAAAAAGTCAAAGTGCCCTTCAAAGGAGTGGCTGATAAACGGGCAATTGTCTTTCCAACAGCAAGGATGAAAGTCAGAAGATATGTGGCATGTGCAAAAAGAGAACAATTGCTACACTATCTATGATGGCAAAAATCTGTTTTGTGAATGGAAACACCATAGGCTATTTTCAGATAAATAAGAAGTGAGGTTTTTATCAGCGGGGATTACAGGACGTACTTCAAGTGGAAGGTAGCTGATCTCAGGACTATGGAACAGAAGGAATTGAATGCAAAGAAAGTGGAAAATATAGGGGTCAATAAGTGTCAGATATATGAAATAGTAATAACGCATAATGGTGTTAAAAATGAAATCTCTGTTCTAAGGCTTTTATGCTACCTGGAAACAATAAATGTTTTGAGTAACTTTAGATTTTGATCATTTGTGTGCATGTTATAACTTCTAGAATAATCATTGTTGAGCACTGAATGTGTGTCTGGGTGTTAGGGCTTCAACACTTCAAAACGATAGTGTTTGAAGATGGGCTTTTAGGAAGTTATGAGAGTTAGATTAGGTCATGAAGGTAGGGCCTTCATGATGGGATCAGGGGCTTTTAGAAAGAGGAAGCTCTCTCGACTTGCACATACACCCACCCAGGAAGGGCCATGTGAAGACCTAATGAGAAGGTAGTCATCTGCAACTCAAGGAGAGTGTTCACCAGTCACCAACCCTATTAACACCTTGACTTTGAATTTCCCTTTTTCCAAAACAGAGAAATTTGCTAAGGCACCCAGTCTATGGTATCTTTAAAATGGCAATTGAGTAGACAGACAGTCTCTAAAGAAATAGAGTATAATCTCTCATAGGAGGTACAAAGAAATAAAATGTTGTCAATCCTAACACAAAGAAGGAAGCAGAAAATACATGAAGCAAACATTATGCAATAGGATGGTATATTTAAACTTCACAGTTCTAGTTACATTAAATGTAAATGTACTGAATCCAAGTTGAATGTTCAAGTTAAATGCAAAGATTATCAGACTGGACCTTAAAATTCCATCTAATAGCACAGGTTTATGAACGATCTAACTACAATATAAGGGTTCAGAAACCTTGAAAGTAAAAAAAAAATAGAAATATTAACCAAAAGAAAGTCGGTATTACTAAAGTATTAGAAAAAATGGACTTCCATGCTAAATGTGTTACTAGCGGTAATAAAAATCAATTCAAAATGGTGTAAGGTTTAGTTCACCAAGATGACATGAAAATTTAAACTTGTTATGGTTCCAAGTCTCAAAACCTATAAAGCAAAATTTGATTGCTGAGAACAGAAAAATGTACAATCATTGTGGGTTATTTAAATATGAGTGTCTTAGGGAAAATTACCATAAATTTGAGAGAGTTGGTACCTTTGGGGGAGGGAAGTTTTCATTAGGAAGTGGTTTGCGAAGGGCTTCTGAGGGTTCTGTAATGTTCTAGATCTTTGTCTAGGGGGTGATCACACAGCCCCAGACTTTACAATAATTAATTGGACTGAGCGTATCGCTTTCACTTTTTTGCTTGTATATCATATGATACTGTAAAAGTAGTAAACAAATGAAAAAACAAAGATAAGCAACCCAGATAAGAATTGAGAACCTGTGGCTGGTGAGATAGGAAAACCTAAGGAAGTCATGTCTTGAAAGGCAGGTACAAAAAATATGTCAAAGAGGAAGACAAGTGTTACATGCTGTGAAGTCAACACAGACTGAATATCAATGTCTGAATTCAATTGTGTGGGTGCTATTGGAGACTAGGCCTGAATTGCTTTGGGAAAGCAGTAGGGGCAAAACCTGATCAGAGTGGGTTGAAAAGAGCTAGGAGAACAATCAGAGGTAGTACTGTATTTGTTTGTCAGGACTGCCATCATGAAGTACTATGTAACCTGGTGACTTGAACAACAGGAATGTATTGTTTCACAGTTGTGATCTAGAAGTTTAGATCAAGGTGTCAGCAAGCCTGGTTCTTGTGAAGGCTGTGAAGGAGAATCCATTTCTTAACCCTCTCCTAGCTTCTGGTGGTTTGCTAGCAACTTTTGACATGCTTTGAGTTCTACTGCATCACTCCAGTCCCTCTGCCTTCATCACATTCATTCTCCCTATGGATGTGCTTCCATGTTCAAATTTCTCCTTTTTATAAGGATGGTAGTTATGTGGATTAGGGCCTGCCCTTTTCCAGTGTGACCTCCTCTTAACTAATTACATTTGCAAAGATCCCACTTGCAAAATAAGGAACATTCTGAAATAGGGTTAAGCCCTCAATATATGAATTATTGAGGTGTGTGGAGGGGCGGTCAGAACTCAATCCATAACAGCAAATATAGAACAGGCTTCAGTGGAACAAAGAAATTGTTTTAGATGGATATGTAGAGGCAAAATACACGTGTGTGTATATATATTTAAAAGATGGGATAATAAGAGCATATTGGTGTTTTTGACCTGGTAGAAAAGGGAAGAATTGGTGATTCAGGAAAGAGAGGGAAAATTGCTTGCGAGATGTCCTTTTGTGGGTGAGAGGGTATATGATCTGTGGCCTAAGCAGAAGCACGGGTGAGTGAGAGCACCATATCCATAGTAATGGCAGGGAAGGCAGCTAGAAGGGCACATAGGTGGTAGGTTGGACCATGGCAGTGGGATGGTATGGAAGGTCTCTATTTGACAAGGACTGAAGTAAGACCATCAGCTGAGAGGAGGTGGTAGATGGTTTCCAAAGAAGAGGGTGTGAAATGGTCTAAAATAAGGAGATAAAGATATGCAGTGGGATTGCTGGGACACACTAAGGGCTCGTTTTAGATTAGCGACTGTGAATTTCACGTACGATTAATTAGTATGCTGTGTGCTGGTCTCCAGCCATGGTTGACCGTGTGGGTGTGGGTACAGAGTAAGCAGAGACTGGGACTTAACTGGAGATTGCTTTTGTCGGTTGAATACCTCAGAGTGAGAGGGGCAAAGGAGTTGACTCTGCAAGTGAGTGATTATAGGATGGACCATTGAATCCAAGCTGGGTAAGAGTGGAAGTAAAAACAGAACAGTGTTAGGGGTGGTGACCAGGGGGTCCAATCAAAGGATTGGTGGTATTAAATGATTCTGGGAGTTCTGGAATTCTGGGATCTGCTTCCTCACCCCCTTCCCACATACCCAGCCTCATTTTCTACCGTTTTCCTCATCAACCTCTTTGAGACATATCAGTCAACACAAGGTTCCTCAAACACCCCAGATAAACTGTCATCTTGGATCTTTTGCATTTCCTGCTACCTCTTTGAAGAACACTTAGAAAATCTTCAAGGCTCAGTCCTACAACACTCCGATCTTGGCTCAGATACCATTGTGGCTATCTTGGGCCACCTTTAAAAAACAAACAAACCCCAAACTCTTTCAATGTTCCCTTGTTCCCTTTCCTGACTTACTTTATCATTAATTTTTTTCATTGAATTAAAATTGGCATACACTTGTTTTATTTTTTTCCTTGGTAACATCACAAATTAAATACTGTCCTTTATGGTTTTTTGCTCTTATCAATCCTAGGTGAGTTCCACAAATGCAGAGATTCTTGGTCATTTTGATCTGTTTTGTGGGGGCAACATCTTGAACAGTGCCTGGGACATAGTAATTGTTGAGTGAAGAATGAAATACAGGGGATGATGAACAGAGGGTAAGGCTTGAAACTGCACTTGGAGAGGAAGAACAGTTACGAATGAGGCATGGCATAATCTTAGGCTATGACAGGTAAAGAACAAAGTCATTGGAGAAAAGGAGATTGAGGAAACTGGGAAGATTACCCCCAAGAATTTAAAAATCACTAGATTTGGGAGATTGCTAGTGTGACAAAGAGGAGACAAAATCTGGGAGTGATGAGGTCTATTGACAACGATTGTGACAGGAAGGAATGATGTGTTTTCTCATAGTGTAGATTTTAAGACTGGAGGTGGGCTTTTTGGTTTTTTAACAGAAAGGGAAATTGGTTGAGAAACTTGCAACTAAGAGGATAACCTACCTCATTGCTATGCTTAGTGGTTGAGAAAATACTCAGCATTTGAGCAGGTTGCGGAGAAATCCATGTTCTTGAGGAAAACCAATTTCCAGTAAAACAGAAGAATAAAGGAAACTTTTAGTGAAAAGATGGTGAGGATAATGTGTGAAAATGAAAGGTTCAGGGAGTGGGGTAAAATTAGGAATAAACAGTCTTGTGAAGGGGAGAGTCTGGGCGATAAGTCCGTCTGTGGCTTCTCATAATAACCAGAGAAATGGCAAAAGGGATCAGCCTTGCTGGAGTCAGGGTATGCTGTTTGGTGAAGCTTTGAGTTCTGGAAGGTTGTGGGGGAAGAAGGGAGTGGGATCTGGTCAGGACTGTTAATGTGCCGGGATTTTGTCTTCCCTCTTGCCTGTAATGGCGGTGGGGAAGTTGGAGAGGAGTGGTTTTACTGGAGCATGCAGGACCAGAATATTTTTCCCTCTTGTATTCATTTTCTAGGGCTGCCATAGTAAAATACTTCCAAGCGGTGGTGTAAAGAAGGAAAAGGCATTTCCTCACTGGTCTGTCAGCTAAAAGTATAGGCATTGGCAGGGTTGGTTTCTTTGGAGGTCTCTCTTCTGGTCTTGGAAATGTGGTCTTCCCTTGCTCTGTTCAGGCCTATCATCCTAATCTCCTCTCTCAAGGATGCCACCATATTGAATTAGGGTCCACCCATGTCACCTCATTTTATCCTAGTTAAACTCATTAAAGTTCCTGTCTCCCAGTACAGTTCCATTCTGTGCTACTGGGGCTTAGGGCTTCAGTACTTTATGGGGAGTGAATTTTGGGGAAATACCCTTCAGCTGCAAATAGCTTTTCATTCTGGAATATGTACACAGCATTCTAAGGAAACTATTTTGAGGTCATTACCATTTTTCCTTACTGCAGATGAAGAAATGGAGCTCTAGAAATGTTTGGAGCTTGTTCAAAGCCATACTGCCAGGGCAGACTCTGGAACTCTCTAGAGCATCAGGCCATTCTGCCCTACCAAGATTCAGAGTAGTTGCTGAAATATAGTGGAGTTAATAAAGAATTCAAAAGCAAGTGATCTTGATTTGAAATCCTTTCTATTAAAAAAAAATTTTTTTCTGAGGTGGGGGAAGGGGAGAGTTTACCAAGGGAAGATTTGGGACTTGAACATTTGATTATTGATACTTTTTCTTTTTTCTTTCTTTCTTTCTTTTTTTTTTTTTTTTAAATCCTTCCTGACAGGAGTATTCTTATTTTTACAGAAGGGGATACCTGGGTTGAGAGAAACTGAAGCTGCTGAATATCTCAGAGATGGTAATAGGTAGGGGCTGTGGTTTAAAATCTGTCCAGTGGACCAACCAACATTACCTGTATATATTGTTTGCTCCAGAGGGGCTGTGTTCAGACCACAGGTAGCACAGAGGCCCTGGGAATATCAAGACGATTCAAGATGGTGATTGGATAATTCATTTCCAAAATAGAAATTCTGAGCAGACGTGGGAATAAATGCACAGCTTGCCAACATGATGACTTTGAATGCAATGGCCCTCATTTGGATCTTTTTAACATTTTATCTACTAAGGGAAAAACATTTTTGTGGCTTCAGTTCATATAGTTCTATTTATGTTACCCCAAGCAGATCACTGTGTTTTGAAAGGTCAGTCCTTTCAAAAGCCTTCCATTACCACTGAGCAATTAGTTCAGTGCTTTCTATGTGCAAAAATAAAATGTTACTTATTTTAAAGACTATTTTTGTTATGAGGTGTTTTCCATTTTGTTACTGCTAAAGAAATTCTCAATTTTATTAGACTCAGAAAACTCTTCTCATTCTCTCCCCTCAGCCAGCAAATCCTCCAATTTCAAGCTCTCAGAGGCTGGCAGGCCTTGGGAAGTCTTGCCATACTGGTGAATCACAAGGACAGATTTATATGCTTTGAGTTTTGTTTTATTTTGTTTTTAGACCTCCAAGGGGGAAAACAGAAGTGAGTTGTTGGTTATTTATTATAGTCCTGACTCTAAATGTGGTTTCTGACTTCAACGTTCTTGTCTTTTGTACCTTTTCCCCTCAGCCGTCCTCCAGGGGGGCTGTTGGGCCCTTGAAGATATCTTTCCATCAAAGCAGAAGTCAGCTCCTGGAGGCTGAGCCCGAGCCCAGGCCTGTCCAGGAGATTTCTATATCTGGGCCCTACTAATGGCGATTCTCTCATTCTACTCCAAGCAGCTGGGTCAATGCAGCAGGTGCCTTGGACAGCAGAAATACTACTTACCCTTGGCTCCACTGAGCTTGGGTCTGGGGAGCTCTAATCTTTGAGGTTGTGTATCACACTAGATAAAACTGGGTTCCATTGGTGATGCTGGAGGCTGCAGGGACAGCACAGGGACTGGGTGCATCAGATGGCCATTCAGCTCTTCCCCCAAATATTTAGCAGAACATTTTATCTGTTGCCTTTTAAGAACCGAGGTAGATACCATGTACAATACAGTGCATCCATTTAGAATGTACATTTGATTTTTGACAGATGTGTATACCTATGAAATGACCATTACAATAAACATACAGAACATTTTCATTGCCTCCCAAAGTTTCCCTCTACTGCTTTGTAGTAAGTCACCCTCCCTCTAACTCTAGCCCCAGACAACTACTGATCTGTTTGTTGTTGTCATATATTAGGTGGCATTTTCTAGAAATTTATATAAATGAAATCTACCAGTAGGTATTCTTTTGTGGCTGACCTTGTTTCCCCACTCAGAATGATTTTTAGATTTAAGTCTACTATTATATGTATATTTTTTATCCTTTCTATTTCTTGTTTCTTTGTTTTCCCTTTCCTCCTGTCTCTGGATTATCTAAATGTTTTTTGGAATTCTGAATTTATCTATTGGCTTTTAGGATTTTTGCATTTTTTTAGTGGCATCTGTAAGGATGAGACTATTGATCTGGGCTAGTCATCAATTTATTGCCTCTCCGTTCCAAATCCACCCCCTCCTTCCCTCTCCCACCCTCTGTATGGTACCGGAGCCAGAACGGGTACATCCTTCTCCTTTGCCGGCTGGTGCAATGCTAAATTTTGTCGATAGAGGGCACTAGAGGGCTAAAAGTGTATGGCCATGGAGAGGGCTGCTTTTCTTGGTTTTTGGGTCCTTTTTCCTCCTATGCTTAACTGCCAGCATGTCAGTACATGAAGGTCCAGGGGCTGCGCCCTCTCCAGATAGGTTCCGCCACCCAGGGATCCTCTTCCTGCTGACTATCTCGGGCCCACCACATCCCAGCAGGCCACGTCATGTACATCAACTCCAGCCTCCACATACTACTTATGGGTTTGGGAGCCACCCAGCAGGCTGCTCAAAGACTAGCTCCGTCTCAGGCTGGCAGGGTTCTTTGCTTCTGGAAGGCTGTGTGTTCCTCTGGTGGCCCCCATCTCTCCGGCAAGGAATTAATCTCAGCCTTGTGGGGGAGATTGGTCTCTTCCAAGTTCTTTGTTTTTTGCCTTGTGTAGTTACGTCTCTCAGCTCCAGAGCTAGTAGCTCTGTTCAGTCTTTGCTTTTTCTTAGCATCCATGTTTACCTCTTTAAGTAGGTAATTTTTAACTAATTAACTTTTTCCATTAAATCTGCTCTGTTTACATAACTGGCACGGTTTCTGTCTCTAGTCTGGATCTTGACTGATATAATATATACTTACTTAGAATTAGTTTGTAGGATTTACTATGAACTAATGTAGAAACACTTCAACTATAGGCATGTATTTACCAGTGTCCCTCCTTTATAACTGTTTATGTGTATTGCTTCTACCTACTTTATAAACCAAGTAAAATGGTGTCCTACTTAAGAGAAATTATGAGGAAAATAAATTTTTTACATTTACCTAGATATTTATTATCTAGATCTTCTTTATTTTTCTGCAAAGATCTGAATTTCCCCCAGCATTCTCACACCCAAATAACTTCATCTAGCATTTCTTACAGTGTAGGGGTTCGTTTGTCTGATGACCTAAGTTCAATGTTATCTGTATGTGTCTTCAAGTTGCTTTCATTCTTGAGGGATATTTTTGTTGGATACAGAACTCCAGGTTGACATGGTCATTGGTCCTCCAGGGTTTTGATGAGAAATTTGCAGTCATTTGAAGAACTGATCTCTATACATGTGATATGTTGGTTTTCTCCATGGTTTTTATTTTAAATCTTTGCATTTTAGCGGTTTTGCTACAATGTGCCTGTGCTATCTGGAATTGGCTGAGCAAGCTTCAAAGCAAGCCTGGGCCCCGGTCCTCTCTCCATGTGGAGGTGGAACAAAAAATGGCAGGTATGCCAGTTGGAGGTGATGTCAGCCATTGTTCCTTTTTTTTTTTTTTCCCCTCTCCTCTCCCATTCCCTCTCATTTTTTCTGGAGGTATGTTCTGCTTGAAACTTGGCCATATATCACTAGGCTTTTAATTTTTTTCCCTCAATCTTTTAATCTTCTTCAAATTTTAGATTTTACCTTTTTCTCTCCCTTTCTCCCATCCCCCTCTGTCCTCCCTTTGTATTCATTCTAGTATTAAGCCCATCCATGGATTCTTAATTTTCAGCTTCTTCACTTTTTAAAGTTTTGGGGCGACTGAGGGGCTCAGGTGGTTAAGTGTCTGCCTTCACCTCAGGTCAGGATCTCAGTATCCTGGGATTGAGCTACGTGTTGTGGGCTCCCTATTCAGGACAGAATTTGCTTTTCCCTCTGCCCCCTCCTCTACCTCACATGCTCTCTCTTCTCTCTCTCAAATATTTTTTTAAAGTTTTCACTTTTTAATTTATTTTTTTCTATTCTAAGATTTCTTTGTGTATTTTCCTTTATGAACACAGTTCTAATAGCTGGACTGCACGCTAAGTCTCCATTAATTACCCTTCACCTGCCTCTTTACGAGCTGGAATGTTTGTAGCCTTCCCTGCCATTTGTGATTCAAGAGTCTTCCAGCGACTGGGACAGAGTTTACACAAAGCACTGGGTTCCCCTGCTTTCATTCTCTTCTTCTTCTTCTTTTTTTAAAATTTATTTTCAGTGTAACAGAATTCATTGTTTTTGCACCACACCCAGTGCTCCATGCAATGCGTGCCTTCCATAATACCCACCACCTGGCTCCCCCAACCTCCAACCACCCGCCCCTTCAAAACTCTCAGGTTGTTTTTCAGAGTCCATAGTCTCTCATGGTTCATCTCCCCCGCCCCCCAATTTCCCTCAACTCCCTTCTCCACTCCATCTCCCCATGTCCTCCGTGTTATTTGTTATGCTCCACAAATAAGTGAAACCATATGATAATTGACTCTCTCTGCTTGACTTATTTCACTCAGCATAATCTCTTCCAGTCCTGTCCATGTTGATATAAAAGTTGCGTATTCATCCTTTCTGATGGAGGCATAATACTCCATAGTGTACATGGACCACATCTTCCTTATCCATTTGTCCGTTGAAGGGCATCTTGGTTCTTTCCACAGTTTGGCGACCGTGGCCATTGCTGCTATAAACATTGGGGTACAGATGGCCCTTCTTTTAACCACATCTGTATCTTTGGGGTAAATACCCAGTAGTGCAGGTGCAGGGTCATCGGGAAGCTCTATTTTTAATTTCTTGAGGAATCTCCACACTGTTCTCCAGAGTGGCTGCACCAACTTGCATTCCCACCAACAGTGTAAGAGGGTTCCTCTTTCTCCACATCCTCTCCAACACACGTTGTTTCCTGTCTTGCTGATTTTGGCCATTCTAACTGGTGTGAGGTGGTATCTCAATGTGGTTTTAATTTGAATCTCCCTGATGGCTAGTGATG
>PISX010032046.1:0-16653 GCA_004024625.1 Mellivora capensis
GAATGATCATATGTTTCAGGATCTAGCTCCTGAATCCCCCTGAGAATTCCACAGTCTG
Organism: Mellivora capensis; assembly: GCA_004024625.1. Taxonomy (NCBI): domain Eukaryota; kingdom Metazoa; phylum Chordata; class Mammalia; order Carnivora; family Mustelidae; genus Mellivora; species Mellivora capensis. Next base: position 59 of record PISX010032046.1, read on the forward strand.
CCACCCATGGGGAACCAGCCCCAGTCCTTGCCTGTGAATCACCCAGACTGCTTGTTGCCTGAGAGCTGTGACGGATCTCAGCCTCATGAACTGGATTCTGTATCCGCCCCCCACCCCGCCCCGCCCCCTAGAGATCAGCAAGGCAACACTGGCTTTGGAAGTGGTTTGGTGAGAGTCAGAGAACATGGCCCCTTAGGTCTTACTCAGAGGTTATGGCATTTCACCAAGGAACATTTACTCTTCTCCCAGGAAACCCTGTCTGCTCAGAGACTAAATAAAGACTGCTTCAGAGCACTCCTCCTATGCAGTAAACACCCAGAGGCTTTAGAATTTTCCCTTTCTCTGGAAATAAATTATCTCTGAGAACTTCTGTGGGCAAGCCCTGGAAGGTAAGACCCATTCCCTACTCTTCAGTACTAAAATGACCGTCCATCAGCAGACACACTCTTCCCTCTTGACCAGCAGTCACGTAACAATGACTGCTGCCTGTTTCTATGAATAAGATTTAATGGCATTTAACTGCACCATCTGTGGTACCTTCCCACTACACTGGCAGAGATGAACAGTCACAACAGAGACCAGGAGATCCCAAAACCCAAAATACATGTTCTCTGGGCTTAATATACAGAAATTGATGACTACTGCTCAAGACCACGAGCTGGTCAGCTTTTTGATAATGTTGATACCTATTTTACTCATAGAGTGTTCTTCTCTGTTATCAAATGGCCTGTTCAGTATTACATGATTTTTTCTGAAACTGATTGAGATGAGTAACGGTGAACCTTACTGGTCTGCTTTTCCAGAATGAGATTGCTCTGTAATAGAAAGTGGTTCTTCACAAGTTAGTATTAAAGAGAACACAGTTCAGTCACGAAGTCATCTGTAAGAACCAACACAGCCTGGCACATGTCCTATCAAGCAAACCAATTCATAATTTAAATATTTTTCTTGTTAATATAGCAATTTGTTTTCAATTCCTACAAATGTCAAAGGGAATTAATAATTTGAAGACTTCTATGACCTAATCTTTTCCTTTGAATCCAGATTGTGGGAGAGCTAACCCATGTGATCACCAGGCCATGCCACTGAGAGGGAGTTGTACACAGTCTACAGTGTAAATAGAGTCCTTAAGAATTGCACAGTACCCAATATACCCAACTACACATGGCGGACCCAGGAATTTCTGGGGCAAATTCACAAAGAGATCGAGATAAAACAGGATCAGACTATTTAATTGGACTCACACAAATTGCAGATCTTTTCCAGCAATTCTGTTTACCCATAATTTCAAGGCAGGTGAAGCAGAGACAGGTCTGAGGCTGTTGCCATGGGTCTCCAGATCTCTTCTGACCACATTGGATACATGCTGACCCATTTTAGCATTTGAAGTCTCTAAGTGATGTATGTAGCTACATGCTATGGGAAAGAGAGAGATCTGAGTCATGAAACATCTTTGATTTATATTTAACTTATTTATAGGTAACTGTTTGGTTTACACACCATTCTCTGTGTTGTCACGCCTTATACATCCATAGTCCTAGGTGTTTCTATCATGAGCAATCATAAACAAGTAAATATGTTTTGCTTGAAGTTCCCAGGGACAGGGACTGTCTTCTCTCTCCAGCAGACACTGTTTTGTTCACCAGTAAAGCAGTAACAGTGAGATTTGATGGAGTCACTTTCTCTTTTCCCTGAAGCAGCTCCTTAACCTTCCACTTCCCAGAATGTTTAGTTGAGACAGCCTGAGCAAAAGCAGCCAGGTAGGATCTTCATGCACAACAGCTAAAAGGCAAGTGAATCTAGCAGCAGGTCAGTATCAGTTTGAAAAGAAACACAGATTGAGGCAGAGAACAAAGAAAGTGTCCTCCAAATCATGCTCCTGCAGGATCAGAGCACAAATTTTCAGGGTGGCTGCTATTTCAGATGGGGGTCACACAGCTCCTTAGAAGAAGCAGAAGATTGTGGCAGAGGGCATTCAGAACGCTGGAATTAGAGAGAAGAATTGCTTTCCACTAGACTTCCATCTAACCCAACCAGAGAATATGTGAAGATGTTAACTCACTTCTATGAGCCGTGGTCCACTCCTCAATGGGGATGAGTGGTAGTGCTCACTGTGTGGTGAGGGGTAGTGGTACGCAAGTGCTGGCACCTCTTGGCACTGTGAAAATACTGCCTGACCTGTGGTTTCCAGCCTTGCCACCACCTTGTGCAGGCTTCAGACCAGGAATACCCTTATCTTAGAAATAGGCAAAAGAAATTTCTGGCAGTCTTTCAGTGCAGTGCTGGTGCCGACCTTCTACTCATAGGCTAGCTTACAACTCTATATGGGCAGAGGGTAACTTGTAGATTTTTATCGAGTAGAGCTGCCAGTAATTTCCATCCAGTGGAACGTAGGATCCTGAGTTGTGTGGCTAATGGCCCTGTTGGATGTTAACTAACATTGCGTTTAACCCAGCCATTCACTAGACTGCTTTTATAACTCTCAGTTCTCAAATGCTGCCTGGACTGGCATTAACAATGGTAAGTCGGTGTCCCCTGGAGAATTCATGACCTGAGTAAAATGTCTGGCATGTGCCTACTTTATATTACTATGAAATCATCTGTCATCTTTAGAACGGTACAATTTGATAAAACACACTCAACGGATTTCTGGCAGATTAAGAGAGAACTCTCTGCCCTACATGCTATGTGGGAAGCTCAAGGCCAAGAGAAGACATTTTGTTGACACGGGGCCAGATATAGAGTGTGGATGGAAAGGGAGGGCCCTGAATCTGCTCACAGATGTTTCCCCAGGAGCCCCACCCTGTTGTCCCTGGGGCGTATGTCCCATCTGTCTGCTTTAGGGAGATCCACCACCATGGGCAATGAGACATGCTTGCTCTAAACCTCTGAGGTGTCAACCTCATCTTCCGCCTTTTGCTTGCCATGCTTTTCCATGGGATCGCTTGCTTCCATCCTCAGATGACTTTGCAGACCAAGGTGAGGAGTTAGATTTAGGAGCAAAGAGACTCAAGTAGTCTCTCAACCTGCTCTTAGAATTTTCAGCCATTTTACCCAGCAAGGCAAAACCAGTTCTCCATGCCATTTAGGATATATCACCAGAATATGGGACAAAATTAATGAGAGTTCACTTTACAGACTTGGTCCTCCATTCGCGTGTCCTCCTTAGGCAACACGCAGGTATCTAAGGACAGAGTTACAATATGTGAGATTTTGGTAACTACTCAAATGCCGTTGCTTCCATGACAGTACCTCTTTGGGATGAAGACTTTCCTAATTCCTTCTCATGAAAATTCTGTCCACATATTCTCTTCAACAGCTGAGCAGTGACCTTCCTCTTAGCATTTCCCTTACTTTCTATCTGAAACCACCTTGTCTGTCCCTGAAAGCTTCTGATCCATCCACCTTGGCTCCAAGCTCCATAAAGAGACTATCTTCCATTTGACTTACCCTTGGGAGACAAGGCTTATGTGTCTTCACTTTGACAGCTTGCTAAAGGAAGCCCATGGCCCCCAGAAACCAGGAACACTGGATTTATTCCATTAAAGGGAATTAGAGATAATGCATAGGCCAAGAAAACTGCTGTATTTGTTAGTCAGGAAGGACAACATTAAGAACAGTACTTCTGCTAACTTGAATTGGAGAGACATAGGGGAGAGCCTGGAGCTGCTGAAAAGTTTCTGTGGGAAATTCTTAAAATTAGTGTTTAGAACCCTTCCTTCCTTCACCACATGTTAGGTCTTCTGAGGAGGCTGGAGAAGTCCCAACACCCAGGCTGTACTCTAGATCATTCGATCAGGATTTTGGGTCTTTTCTAAACTTCCTCAGATTCCTCAGGGTTCCTGTCTTAACACTGCTTCCAGATGTCTGCAAGTTAAATAGTTTATATGTATGTGTGTGTGTGTGTATACATATATATGTATACATAAAAAATTGTATATATCAATGAAAGATGTATTTTTATATATTATATATAACATTAAATATATATCAAAATAAATAGTGAAGCTTATATTTTATAAAACTAGCATGTGTGATTTTAAGTTGCATATTCCTATTTTGTGTTGTCTGATCTTATTTTTTTAAGATTTTATTTATTTATTTAAAGCATGCATTGGGGAAGGGGGAGGGGGGAGAGAGAGAGAGAAAGAATCCCAAGCAGGCCCCATATAAGCAGAGACCCTACTATGGGGCTTGATCTTGGGACCCTGAGCTCCTGGCTTTAGCCAAAATCAAGATTCAGGCACTTAACCAACTGAGCCATCCAGGCACCAGTCATGTTATCTGATTTTAAATTAGACATACTCCTAATCACCTTACAGGAGTTACACAATTAAAGCAAGATTCTCTTTTGGCAACTTGAACCCCAGGAAGTAACTACGTCTGGAGTTAACTTAACAATGTTCACACTTCCACAAACTCACCCAACCTTGAACTGTTTGAACTCTCTCGCCCTGCCCTCAAGTACTGCTCACTCTCACATCCCACATGCACTTGCCAACATTCCTCCCAATCATTCATCACGGTTTTGTTGTTGTTGTTGTTGTTGTTGTTGTTGTTGTTGTTTTTTAAATTAATTAATTTATTTTTATTTCTTTTCAGCGTAACAGTATTCATTGTTTTTGCACCACACCCAGTGCCCCATGCAATACGTGCCCTCCCTAAAACCCTCCACCTGGCTCCCCTAACCCCCCACCCACCCCCACTTCAAAACCCCTCAGGTTGTTTTTCAGAGTCCATAGTCTCTCATGGTTCACCTCCCCTTCCAATTTCTCTCAACTCCCTTCTCCTCTCCATCTCTCCATGTCCTCCATGTTATTTGTTATGCTCCACAAATAAGTGAAACCATATGATAATTGACTCTCTCTGCTTGACTTATTTCACTCAGCATAATCTCTTCCAGTCCTGTCCATGTTGCTACAAAAGTTGGGTATTCATCCTTTCTGATGGAGGCATAATATTCCGGCAACCCATGGAATGGGAGAAGATATTTGCAAATGACAGTACAGACAAAAGGTTGATATCCAGAATCTATAAAGAACTTCTCAAACTCAACACACACAAAACAGATAATCATGTCAAAAAATGGGCAGAAGACATGAACAGACACTTCTCCAATGAAGACATACAAATGGCTATCAGACACATTTATCATCTTTTTAATGTGCAGGCATATGCGTGCTATTTTTCCTATGTGGGAATCCAGCAAACAGCTTTATGCAGCTCTATTTATTGAAAAGAATCCACTGCGCCCATTACTGAATTTAAGAAGATATGATTATTTTCTTATACTTTCACTGCAAATCTTTCGGCACCCTCAAAATAAGCTATTGAAGCAAAATCACATTTCCAATGATAACCGTTTCCTGGATGAGTTCTGTCACTTAACTTCCCTCCTGCTGGTTCTGAGACTTGATTGCTTAAATACCTTAGAAATATTATGACTCATTCTGAATTTCGTTGGTATTTATGATAACATCATCCAAAAATCAGAGCGTATATTCATTTAAACCAAAGTACAGTGATTGAATTAGTTGATTTTCAGCTGACTCATCCAGAGTTAGATTAAAACATAAAAATAATCTATGCGTCCTAAATATTTAGTCAGTTTTTTAAGAGTTTTGAAAGGGTTAATGAGAAAAAGACCTTAATAATTACACTGTTCAATAGTGTAAGTGCTTAGGACTATATCAGCCGATTTCCCTCAATCTCAAAAATGGTCTGTCAAGCACACAGTTGAGTGAGTTGCTTTATCATTGACATCCCCAAGCATTAAACTAGGCGGCAAAGTTTTTATTCTCAGATAGGGACACAGTTGTAATGTTCCAAATTAAATAATAATTTTTATAGACCAAAAGAACTCAAGAATTATTCCTGAACTTCAGTCATGCTGTATAAGTTGTGCTGGGTGAGCAGACTACACTCGTGAAAATTCCCAGTTGTACCTGAAAGTAAGTCACAGTCTAACATCAAAATGGAAAATTAAGCAAGCAATGACCATGCAATTCAATACTTACTGTGTAAGAGAAGCTCAGGAGGTTGTAGACTTTAAAAAGGAGCTGCCTCACTCGTTCTCATAGTTGTTGAAGATTTCTGGAAAGAGATATTTCAGCCAAGACTCACCAGTTGAAGTTGGATGGTAGGAAAAGAGAAAGATGCATGAATGATCAGAAGTAAGACTACACCATTCACAAACGGCATCCACAAGTATCTTGGCAGCTTTCATGAAGGATTTTGACAATGGCTCACAAGCAGAACTACTTGACACAAGTGTGTGTGCTTATGTGTGTGTGTGCTTGTGTGCGTTGTAGTAAGACAGACAAATCTGAATAGCAATGTAAAAAAATACAGTTTCAAAGTAAAAAATGAATTGGCACAAATATAGACACATACACCAATGGAACAGAATAGAAAGCCCAGAAACAAACCCATACTTGTATGGCCAACTAATCTATGACAAAAGAAGCAAGAATATCAATGGAGAAAAGTCAGTCTCTTCAATGAATGGCATTGGAAAAACTGGACAGCCAAATCCAAAAGAAGGAAACTGGGCTGTTTTCTTACACCATATGCAAGAATAAATTCAAAATGGATTAAATATCTAAATGTGAGACCTGAAACCATAAAAACACTAGAAGAAAAGGTAGGCAGTAATCTCTCGGACATCAGTCATAGAGACATTTTTCTAGATATGTTTCCTTGGACAAGGGGAACAAAAGCAAGAATAAGTATTGGGACTATGCCAAAATAAAGAGCTTTTGCACTATTAGGGGAAAATTTTAAATAAAAACATACTGAATGGGAAAAGATATTTGCAAATGATATATCTGATAGGGAGTTAATCTCTAAAATACATAAAAATTTACACAACTCAATACTAAAGGGACACCAAATAGTCTGATTAAAATGGGAAGAATACATGAACAGACATTTCTCCAAAGAAGACAGCTCAACATCACTCATCACCAGGGAAATTCAAATCAAAACTACAATGAGATATCAGTTCACACCTGTCAAAATGGCTAGCATAAAAAAGACAACATATTCCTTTGGGTGAGCAGGTGGAGAAAAGGTATCCTCTTGCACAGTTGGTGGGAATGCAAACTGGTACAGCCACTCTGGAAAACAGTATGGAGGTTCCTCAAAAAGTTAAAAACAGAACTACCCTACAATCCAGCAATTGCACTACTAGGTATTTACCCAAAGAATACAAAAACACTAAATCAAAGGGATACATGTACCCTAGTGTTTATAGCAGTATTATCTATAGTAGCCCAAGTGTCCATCAACTGATGACTGGGTAAAGTAGATGTGACATATATACACAATGGAATATTAGACATAAAAAGAATGAAATCTTGCCCTTTGCAATGGTGTGGATATAACTAGAGAGTATTATGCTAAGTAAAATAAGTCAGTCAGAAAAAGATAAATACCCGATGTTTTCAGTCACGTATGGAATTTAAGAATCAAAACAAACAAGCAAAAGGGAAAAAAAGAAAGAGAGAGAGGTGAAAATCCAGTCTTTACTTCAGAGAACATACTGGTGGTTACCAGCGGGGTGGAGAGACGGGGAAATGGGAGAAGTAGGTGATGGGGTCATGATGAGCACGGGGTATTGTACAGAAGTGCTGAATGACTGTATTGTACACCTGAAACTAATATAACATTGTATGTTAACTAACAGGAATTAAAACAAAAACTTCTGAAAAGGTCAATAAATGTTGGCAAAGATGTACAGAAAAGGAAACTTTTGTGCACCATTAGTGGGAATGTAAATTCATGCAGCCACCTGAAAAACTGTATGGGGTTTCCTCAAAAAACTAAAAATAGAAATACCATGATCCAGTAACTCTACTACTGGGTATCAAAAACACTAATTTGGAAAATACATATGTACCCCTATGTTTATTGCAGCATTATTTATAATAGCCAAAATAGGGAGGCATTGATAGATAAATGGATAATATAAATATTCTGTAATATATATTATGTATATATGCATATATACCTGTATATGTGTATATGCATATATACAGTGTAATATTATTCATCCATTTAAAAAAATGAGTTTTACCATTTGTGAAAATATGGATGAACCTAAAGGGTATTATGCTAAAATGAAATAAGTCAGGCTGAGAAAGACAAATGTCATATGAGTTCATTTATATGTGGAATCTAAAAAACAAAACAAACAAACAAACGAAAGACTGTTAACTATAGAGAGTAAACTGGTGATTGCCAGAGGGGAGGTGGGTGAGGGGAATGAGCAAAATAAATGGAGGAGACTAAGAGGGACACACTTCCAGTTACAAAATAAATAAGTCACAGAGATGAAAATACAGCATAGGGATAACATGCTCATAATATTAAAATAACATTATATGGTGACAGAAGGTGACTACACTTACCATGATGAGCACTGAGTAATGTATAGAACTCTTGAATCGATACGTTGTATGTCTAAAACTAATATAACATTGTATGATGAGTATACTTCAAAAAATAAATAAATAAAAACAAAATAAATACATCACAGGATGAAAAGTATATCATAGGGAATATATCTAAGAATATTGTAATATTGTATAGTTAAAAAATCAATAAATGGGAAAAACTTACACTCAACCAAAATAGAAAAAAAAAATAGAGATAAGATTTACACTCCCTCCTAAAGTAACAACAACAACAACAACAAACTGGACAAAATATGTTAAGCAATGGTTTCAAGACACTGCCTTTGAGCCAACAAATGAAACAAATGATGTGAGGCTGGAGATTGAAGGCTCAGGCTGGGGCACAGACAAGATGGAGTTGAGTGGACTCTGAGTTAAAGGAAGATCCTGGAGTCTGGAGAGACCACAAGGGAGTGCCAGAGAGGAGAAAGCTGCATGAAGCACGGACTCTGGAGACCAACAGAGGGTTCCTTATGAGGGTTCATCTGAACGCTGACCACACACTTATAGGTGAAAAATAGGAGTCTGGGCGAAGAAGCACCTGACAGCACCAGAGGAAATAGTGCCTGCTCAAATATATTCCAGAAACAGCCAATGCTTCCAGCCAGCCACTGGGGGCATCAGGAAAAGCACTCAGCTGTGCCTCGATTTAGCCACAGAGAACATCATCCCTAGCCCAAGCACTGTTCTAGTCCCACCTAACAATTTTTTTTTAAACTAACCGTGAAAAGATCATCCTGTTCAAAGTAACTGAACTGCATCCAAGAATCTAGATCAAGAATACTTATGGGGGAGCACCTGGGTGGCTCAGTGGGTTAAGCCTCTGCCTTTGGCTCAGGTTATGGTCTTAAGGTCCTGGGATCAAGCCCCGCATTAGGCTCTCTGGTCAGCGTGGAGCCTGCTTCCCTCTCCCTCTCTGCCTGCCTCTCTGCCTACTTGTGATCTCTCTCTTTGTCAAATAAAGAAATAAAATCTTTTTAAAAAAGAATACTTATAGGAAGTTAAAAATAACCAGCACAAAACAAGATAAAAGTGTATCCTTTTTAACATCTAGTCAAATATTACCAGGTACACAAATAAGTGAGAAATTATGACCACCAAGGAGGAAATTAAAGCAATTGGAACAGATCAAAAAGATGTTAGAATTAGCAGACAAAAGCCCATGCAGATTTTATAACTTTATCCTATAAGTTAGAAAAGTAAGTAGAGAAATGGAAGATATAAAGAAAGATTCAAGTTAAACTTTTGGTAAGAAAATTGCACAATCTGATTTTTTCTTTAACTACTGGATGATATTAACAGCAGATTGTATTGCATAAATGGAAAGATTAGAAAATATGAAAACATACCAATAGAAATTAAACAGTTTAAAACAGGGAATAATAATTTAAGAAAAAAATAAAAACAGCATTAGTAGTGGGACAGGTTTTCAGTGGTCTGACATACATGTGACTGAAATCCATGATGAAGGAAGTAGACCCGAAAAAATATTTGAAGAAATAATGGCCAGAATTTATATAAATGTGATGAGAATTATATGCCCACAACTCTGAGCAAATCACCAAAACTCAAGCACCAGAAATAGGTAGAAAAAAACATCAGCACACATCATGATCAAATTGCCTCAAAGCAGGAATAATGAGAAAAAACATTAAAGCAGCTGAGGGGAAAGTTGGGCCCTGAGATATGGCAGTATTTTTAGGGAAAAAAAAAAGTGAAAAGAGAATGGAACACTGTCTTTAAAGTTCTAGAAAGGAAAAAAGTATATTTTGATTTAGAAATCTCTGTGCATTGAAAATAGCTTTCAAACACAAGCTAACTTCATCAAGTTTCTGTCACACAACAGCATAAAGAACTCCCTACCAAGAATCTTACACCATCAGGGATGCCTGGGTGGCTCAGCAGGTTAAGCATCTGACTCTTGCTTTCAGCTCAGGTCATGATCTCAGGGTCCTGGGATCCAGCCCCTCGTCATGCTCCATGCTCAGTGGGGAGTCTGCTTGAGATTCTCTCTTTTCCTCTCCCTCTGTCCCTTACACTGCCACCCCACACTTTCTCTCTCTCTCTAAAATAAATAAATAAATCTCAAAAAAAAAAAAAAGACTCTTGTACTATAAGACAGGCTAGAAGTCGTTGAAGGTGACATAGGAGAAAATCTACATGACTTTGGGTATGGCAATGCCTTTCTAGATGCAACTCCAAAGACTTGATCATGGAAGAAAGAATTGACAAGCTAGACTTCATTAAAACAAAATAAAACAAAACAAAATTCTTCCCTGCACAAAACACAGTCAAGAGAATGAGAAGATAAGCCACAAGATGGGAGAAAATACTTGCAAAAGACCTCACTGATCAAAGACTGTTAATCAAAATATACAGCAAACACAAAAAATAACAATCAGATAAATGAACAATCCTATTAAAATATGGGCCAAAGATCTTATCAGACATTTCTCCAAAGAAGATGTCCAAATGACAAGTAAGCATATGAAAAGATGGTCCACATCATATGTCACTGGAGTGCTGCAAATTAAAGCATCAATGAGACGGCACTACTCAACTATGAGCATAGTCAAAATCTGGAGCGCTGACAACAAGGAATGCCGGCAAGGGTGTGGAGCAGCAGGACTTCTCTCACTCCGCTCCTGATGGAGACGCAAAATGACACAGTCAGTTTGGAAGACAGTTCATCGGTTTCGTACGAAACCAAACACGCTGTTACCATATTATTCATCAATCATGCCCCTTGGTATTTACCCAAAGGAGTTGAAAACAGGCCCACACAAAAACTTGAACATAGATGTTTAGAGCAGCTTTATTTGTAATTTCCAAAACTTGGAAGCAATCAGGATGTCTTTCAATAAGTGAATGGATAAATAATCTGTGGTACACCCAGACAAGGGATTATTACTCAGCACTAAAAAGAAATGAGCCATGGAAAGACATGGAAGAAACTTAAATGCATGGTATTTAGTGGGGGAAAAAAGCCAACTCAAAATTCTGTATGATCTCAAATATATGACTTTCTGACAAAAGGAAATACTGTGGATAAAGTTAAAAGACCTAATGGTTACTACAGCTTTCATAGTGAGCATTTCAAATAGTATAAAATTGTTGTATCACTATTTCATACACCTGAAACTAATATAATATTATATGTCAACTCTATGATGCTTGCTCAAGATTTCAAATTTCTAATAACATCATGGTTCTTTCTTTTTTAAAATTTATTTCTTTTATTTAAGAGAGAAAAAAGAGGCAGGGGGAGCAAGAAAGCATGAGTGGGTGGAGAGGAGGAAAGAGAGAGAATCTAAAACAGACTCCCTGGTAAGCGTGGAGCTCTTCATGGGGCTTGATCTCATGACACTGAGATCACGACCTGAGACAAAACCAAGAGTCAGATGCTTAACCAGCTGAACCACCCAGTTGTCCCAACATGCTTGCTCTTTCTAGTAACCAGCCTCCATCCTGAGCCATTTCCTAGCATAAAGTCAAGTGTGATTCAAGATGTTCATGAATAACAATGACATTACTATTGCTGAAGAAATTCCAAAGGTTTCCAATGTCTCACTAAAGAACCAAAGATAAAGGTCAGTTGATTTTTTAAAATTATATAAGTCCTGGATAATATAGTTAACATCCTATTTTTGAATCAATATTAAGTCAGTTTCAATAGCATAACATATTTACTTCTATAAAATCCTGTCTCCAACTTATGTTTAATTGTCAGAAATTACATCTTTATACATATGTGTCCATCAAAATGATAAATATTTTTTCACTCACTTTTTATTGAGGTATAATTGATATATAACATCATATTTCAGGAGTACAACATGATATGTCTGTATATATTGTGAAATTACATGCAGTAGTCTTTTAAATAATGTATACAAACCAAAAATACAGTAATACTGACTATTATATTTATCCACATAACTACTTTAAAAATTGTTCCTTATTTCTTGGTATGGGTGTGAGTGTTGTCCAGTGTTCTTTTATTTCAGTCTGAAACCCTCTTTGGCACTGCTTATAGGACAAGACCTACTCGTGAATATCTCTTTTTGTTTTTCTTTTTCTGGGCATGTCTTAATTTCTCACTGATTTTTTTTTTTTAAGAAAAGTTTTGCTGTGTATATATAGAATTCTTGAGTGATACTTTTTTCCCTTTGAATATGTTGTCCCACAGTCTTCCATCATACATGATTTCTAATGAAAAATCAGGGCTGATTTGTTAAATATGGCTGGTATGTTAAAGTCATTTACCTCTTGTTACTTTCAAGATTTACCCTTTTTAAATCTTTCAGCTGTCCAATGATTAGGTTTCTCAGTGTGTTCTTTAGGCTTCTTGGATATGTGGAATCATGTATGACCTCAAATTTGGTTACGTTTTTGATCATTATTTCTTAAAATATACTCTCAACATCTTTCTCTTTCTCCTCTCCTGACATCACAACTATTTCTATGGTGATATATTTAATGGTGTCCTATCGGTCTCTTATGCCCTGTTCATATTTACTAATCATGTTTTCTTTCTGCTTCTCAGGCTGAATCATCACCTAGCTTCAAGTTCACAGACTCTTATTTCTGTTCACTCATATCTATTATTAAACACTTCTAATGAATTAATCATTTTATATAACTTTTCGACTCCAAAATTTGTATTGGTTCCTTTTGTAGAATTTCTTTACTGAAATTCTTTTGAATTTGAAATTGAAATTTATTGAAATTCTTTACTGAAATTTCTTATTGAAACTTCTTATTGAAATTATTCTTTCTGTGAAACAGAAATGACTTTTAGTTTTCAAAGAATATTTAAGAGTTAATAACATTTTTGTTTAGTAAATCCATGTCTAGATTTCATCAGGGATACTTGCTGTTAATTCATTTTTTTTTCCGTGTATGGCTCATATTTTCTTGCTTTTTTGTGTACCCCAAAATTTTTTGTTGAAAAGCAGAGATTTAAAATATGCTTAATTTGCCGATCAATTCTGGAAATCAAATTCTCCCTCTTTAGCAGCATTTGACATTGCTTACTGCAGGACTTGTTATATGTTTAGTGGCTTTTACAAACTAATTTATGGAATCCATATTTTTTGTCATGTGTGCCCTCTGAAGGTCCTGTTCCATTAGTTCACTGGATGTCTAGTTGTTTGACAGAATTCATTAAATACCTGAAACAAGCAAACAAAAATCTCAGTCTTTGTTGATGGGCTCTGTGTGCTTGGAAATGCCTTAAACACTCTACCAGCCAGTTTGAACCTTGCCTTCATCTTCCCTTCCTATTTGCACAGAGCCCAATGGTCAACCAAAGACAGCCACTCTCTCAGATCTTTTCTGACTGTGTGCCCAGCCCTAACCTTGCACATGGCCAAGATTCCCAGGAATCTTGGAATCCCAGGAATAGGTGGGGGCTCTTCAAATCCTTATTTCCTAAGCTCCTCATTCCCTAGCCTTTCCTCTCAAGCTTTCACTTAATCTGTTGTTCTCTCTATAATTTATGCCTGCTCCAGGTGGCATAATATGGCACCATAATATGTCACCAGATGGCAGCAATATATTTGTCTTTAATTTTTTAAACAAACATCTCTGATTAGGTTAATCAGCCCTGGGAGAGTTATGAATCATACAAAATAAAGGCAAGTCACTTTAACCAACCTTCAAGGACACACCATTTTCCAGCTGGGTTGAAATAAACAACCACAATTCTTTAAGAAGAAGGTCCATCCTGCTCTCTTCAGTAATAGCCTTGTATACCAAGAATACAGTACAAAGTTTTCAAGGCCAATATTCAAGGCCTCCCAAGGAGGGAAGGATGGTACCCACATCAATTATAAAAGACTGCAAAATTCTCTTCTTTATATTCTTTTTTTTTCCTTGACTAAGTATTCTCCTGATAAATGTAAGCTTTTGCTTGACTTCTAGAGTTCTGAAAAAGTTTATTCTTATAAATTTTGCCAGCTAATTTATTGTTTTATGGGGGGAATAGACTCTTGGACCTCCGTACTGATGTCTCCATTGAGGATCTTGTAGAATGAGAAGGTAAGGATGTACTAAAACAAAAACATCTTGCACTTGTGAGAACCACAAGTTGGTATTACAGAATGAGCCCTAATGTAAATGAAGGACTTCAGTTCATAATAATACATCAATCTCAATCCATTACTTGTGATAAATGTACCATAATATCTTAAAAAGTTAACAATAGAGAAATCATGATAAATGGATTAGAATAAGTTATTAAAGATGTTAGGGGAGATAATTTCTCAGAACCAAAGCACAGGCTATTTTTTATTAAAATTTCCTAATGACTTATTTCACTCAGAAATAAGTCAAGCAGAGAGAGTCAATTATCATATGGTTTCACTTATTTGTGGATCATAACAAATAACACGGAAGACACGGGGAGATGGAGAGGAGAAGGGAGTTGATGGAAATTGGAGGGAGAGATGAACCATGAGAGACTATGGACTCTGAAAAACAATCTGAGGGTTTTGAAGGGGCGGGGGGTGAGAGGTTGGGGGAGGCTGGTGGTGATTATTATGGAGGACACGCATTGCATGGAGCACTCGGTGTGGTGCATAAACAATGAATTCTGTTACACTGAAAAGAAATTTTTAAAAAAATTTCCTAATGAGTGTGAAATATGATGAGTTTAAAAAATAATCATCAGCTTACTCAAAATTATGAAATTATAAGCCATCTAAGACAAAGACCACATTCTGCAAACTTCCTGGATACAAAACAGGTCATCACAAAGAATGAAATATTTGGCTATCTTCAGATTTTTCACTACCAACCCTATATAGTAGAAGACATAGGACTAGTACCTATAAATTCTCAGGAACTTTAATTTTTAAGATTCATCACCCAGTCAAACTACCAACACATTTTGAATACAAGATAAACAAGACTTTTGACATGCAAGAACATATATATTCTATTTATTACACTTTTTAGGTAGATACTTGAGGATATGAGGCAGAAATTAAGGGACTAAGCCAAGAAAAAATCAATCACAGATGAAGGAAATTCCAGACAGTAGAAGAGTGTGGACAAATCTAAGAAAAACAGTGGTGAGTAGCTGGAGAGAGAAAGCAGTCCATAATAAAACAAGGCAAAATTACAGTTTTTAATGAATCAAAATTATAATACATTGAGGAAGAGAGAAAAACCTAGCATAAAATAAAGGTATTTGATGAGGTTTGAAAATGGAATTAATATCAATTTTATACCAGGAATGTCTCTATTGGATACAAGGTACCCACACACAGAGCATATAATTTAATCCTAACATATTATTAGATTTTACTCAATTTTGAAAATGTAAAAATATTTGTTGAAACTTGGAGATTGGGAATAAACTAAGAATACTGACATCACTGGTCTCTTCAATATGTACTGAACATCTTAGTTCAATATCCAGTAAAATAATACAAATATTTCAAAGGAAATAAACTATCATTACATGCATACTTTTTTTAACTGGGCATTTGAATAGCACAGAAAGCTCAAATAAGCATGAACTAGCTAAAGTTTGGTGTTGCTGACATGTAGATTTATAAAAGGTGTTGAGCAAAATTTCAGATGACCTAAAAAATGGAGTGGCATCCTGTGTACACAGATTGGATCAATATTGTAAAGGTGACAGTATTTCACAAAGTAGTTAGCCCTTGAACAATGTGAACTTGAGCTGCATGGGTCCACTTGTACATGGGTTTCAGTAAATCTACGTACAGTACTGCAAATGTATTTTCTTTTATGATTTTCTTAATATTTTCTTTTCTTTAGCCTACTTTATTATAAGAATATAGTATATAAAACTTACACAAAATAATTGTTAATCAACTATTTATCTAATCTATAAGGCTTCCATAGTGTATATGGACCACATCTTCTTTATCCATTCTTCTGTTGAAGGGCATCTTGGTTCTTTCCAAAGTTTGGCGACCGTGGCCATTGCTGCTATAAACATTGGGGTACAGATGGCCCTTCTTTTCACCACATCTGTATCTTTGGGGTAAATACCCAGTAGCGCAATTGCAGGGTCATAGGGAAGCTTTATTTTTAACTTCTTGAGGAACCTCCACACTGTTCTCCAGAGTGGCTGCACCAACTTGCATTCCCACCAACAGTGTA
>PISX010032047.1:0-16653 GCA_004024625.1 Mellivora capensis
TGGATAAAGAAGATGTGGTCCATATACACTATGGAGTATTATGCCTCCATCAGAAAGGATGAATACCAGACTTTTGTAGCAACATGGATGGGACTGGAAGAGATTATGCTGAGTGAAATAAGTCAAGCAGAGAGAGTCAATTATCATATGGTTTCACTTATTTGTGGAGCATAACAAATAACACGGAGGACATGGGGAGTTGGAGAGGAGAAGGGAGTTGAGGGAAATTGGAGGGGAGATGAACCATGAGAGACTATGGACTCTGAAAAACAACTTGAGGGTTTTGAAGGGGCGGGGGGTGGGAGGTTTGGGGAGCCAGGTGGTGGGTATTGTGGAGGGCACGCATTGCATGGAGCACTGGGTGTGGTGTAAAACTATGAACTCTGTAACGCTGAAAAGAAATTAAAAAAAAAAAAAGACAGATATAACCACGGAATGAAAACTTTGAATTTGTGTAGCTTATAGTAATACTGTGCTCACACATACAAACTGATTTGGATAGTTAAAAAAATAAGATACAAATGTAATGACTAAGCAAATTACTTGTAACTCTTGACAGAATTCATGAGAAAGTCTGCCTTTAGTTAGAAGAGGTGTCAAACAGTGGTTCCTGTAATGGCATTTTAACTATTACTGGAATTTTTATCTGTAATGTTAACATAAATTAATATTTTATTTTTGGGTTATTCAGAGTATCTAATAAGTCACAGTTTTTATAATATGAAACTTCAAGAATGAGAACAAGTTTTATGTAGCAAATTTTTGAATGATAATTTAAATGCAAAATAATTCCTTTTAAGAAAATGTTTGAGGGTGACTGTGTTCCTCAGTCATTAAGGATCAGCCTTCAGCTCAGGTCATGATCCCGGGGTCCTGGGATGGAGTCCCACATTGGGCTCCCTGCTCAGGGGGGGAGCCTGCTCCTCCCACTCCCTCTCCCCTTGTGTTCCCTCTCTCATTGTCTCTTATCTGCCAAATAAATAAAATATTAAAAAAAAATGTCTGATTTTAAAGTCATGATTTTCTTTTGCTAGGAAGGACCATTCAGTTCATGTGGAGTCATAGATAGTAACAGGGTCTAAGATTAAAAAAAAAAATAGATTGCACTTATTCATGTTAATCATATGATAAGAAGTAGGCCAGCGAGGTGAGAGTATAGAACAGGAGTTCATTATATATCACAAAAAATGAATGTGAAAAGTCATCACATAATTTGGAATCCATATTAAATATTGTTGGCTTAGATTCATTACTATGTTTTGGGCATGCTAGTAAATATTTTGATGTAATTGAATCATTGACATATATTACGGTGTGGCTGTAGCTTCACTTTGTTTTGCTTTGGTTTTAGAAATGTACTGAACTACCTGACAAAAAAAAAAAGAAATTTATTCAACAGGCTTGCCAGATGTTTTATGGGCACTGTGAGCGATTTTCTAACATTCTACACTTGAAAGAAAAGTTTGCCTTATTAAATTTCCTTCAAATTACATCATACTTAAAATAAAATGGTTCTAAATCATCAGATTGAATGTGAACTTGTTGCACACAGCTTGGATTGAAATATTTAAAATTTTAGTTAAAATGTAAACAGCAACATTGTCAGCCCATAATTGCTACTTTAAAAAAATACACATTTTTATAATGTCACTCTACCAGTGACTGGACTGACTGATAATCTTTTCTTTTGAATCCTCTTTTAGGATTTTGAAGCATTTTAGTTTTGAAGAGTTCCTTTTTGGGAGGAATATACGATATAAGAGAGACCAGAAGGGATGTGCTGACAGTAGCAGAAAAGAAATAAGTACCTATTTAAATATTTTGCATTCAACTGACTTTGGGGACAAATTCTATATAATAATTCAAATAGTATTTGATGAGGTATTAAGAACTTTTTATGCACAAGTTATGCTAAAGCGTGAGCCCTAAGAATATGCAATCCATCTCATTATGTGGAGATTCTGTATTTACTGATTTACTAGCTAAAATGCAGCTGTAATCGGAAAGTCAATGCACTCAGCTCTTTCACAGTCATTTGTGGATATATGTATGGCAGCACTAAATTTGAATTTCCTGTCATGACATTCCCAGCTCAGGTGGAACATGGCAAAACTTTTTGCTTTTTTATTTCAGCTCTTACGTTGTAAACAAGTGTCTTTCCATTCTATTTAGTGTCACTGGACTGTTTTCTTAATTTCCTTTTTGTGTGTTTTCTTAGTGTAGAGAAACACAGCTTATTTTTGTATGTTGATTTTGTATCCTGAAACTTAAATGAGTTGATTAGTTCTAAGATGTGTGTGTGTGTGTGTGTGTGTGTGTGTGTGTTATAGGTGTGTGTTCTTTAGGGTTTTCTAAATATAAGATCATTCCATTTACAAACCTGTGATTTTACTTCTGCCTTTTTAATTTGGACTTCTTTTATTTCTTTTTCTTATCTTATTATTCTGGCTAGGACTTCAAGTATTATGTTGAATAGAAGTGGAAATAGTGGTCATCCTGTTTTTCCTGATCTTAAAAGAAAAGCTTTTAGCTTTTCATTCACTATTGAGTTAGCTGTGAGTTTGTTGTGCATAACTTCTATTAAGTTGAGCTACTTTTTATTCTACACAAAATGTGTAAAGGATAGTATCTTTAAAAAATGCTGTTGGAACAGCTGGATATAGACATGTGGGAAAAAAAATTAAATTGTGCCTCCTCATTTACAGAATACACAAAAACAAACTCAAAATGGATGAAAGGCTTAATTAAACATAAAAGCTGAAACTATAGAGTTCCTGGAAAAGCTTCTTGACTGAGATTGGTCTTCACAGTGATTTCTTGGGTGTGATACCAAAAACATAGACAATAAAAGCAAAAATAGACAAGTGAGACTTGATCAAGCTAGAAAGATGTACACAACAAAAAAAAACAGTCAACAGAATGAAAGGCAACATACAAGGTAGGAGAAAATATTTTCAAGCCATATATCTGACAAGGGGTCAATATCTAAAATACATGAGTAATTTCTACCATTTGAAATCAAATAGAAACAAACAAAAAAATAAAAAATAACTCAATTACAAACTGGACAAAGGTCTTGAATAGACATTTCTCTAAAGACATATGAATGGCCCACAGGTATATGAAAAGATGCTCAAAATCATTAATTATCAGGAAGAATACAAATCAGAAGTACAATGAAATATGATATTATGTATCATATGATCTGTTAGTACGGGTACTTAAAAAACAAAGGAGATAATAAATGTTGGCAAAAATGTGGACACACTGAGATCCTTATTCGCTATTGGTGGGAATATAAAACAGTACAGCCACTGGAAAACATTATGGAAGTTCCTTAAAACATTAAAAATAGAATGACCATATGATCTAACATTCCCACTTATGGGTATATATCCAAAAACATTAAAATCAGGATCTTGAAAAGATGTGTTCTCTCATGTTCATCACAGCATTATTCATAGTTATTAAGACATGGAGACAACCTAAATGTCCATCTACACCTGAATAGATAAAAGAGCATGTGGTATATACATAAAATGAAATATTATCAGCCTTAAAAAAGAGGGCACTTCTGCCCCTCATGATAATATGGACAAACATGGAGTACATTATGCTAAGCAAAATATAAGCTAGAAGAACAGATACTGGATGATTTCACTTATATGGGATATGTAAATTAGTCAGACTCATACAAACAGGAAATAACAGCTGCCATGAGGAGCTAAGGGATGGGAGAAATAAAAAATTACTTTTCAGTGGGTATAAAGTTCTAGTTATACTAGTTGAATATAGTAAGTTCTGGATATCTGCTGTACAACATAGTGCCTATAGTTAGCAGTATGGTATTTTGCATTTCAAAATTTGTTAAGTGTGTACACATCATGTTAAATGTTTTTAACAGACACACACAAACACACACCCAAAAACAAGAGAAACAAAGAGACACAAGGACACTAAGTTATGTAGCACACCTATTAGCTTGACTGTGGTAATGGTATCACATGTGTTTGGATATGCCCCAGATCATCAATTGGTGTACGTTGAATGCATGTAGTTCTTTGTACATCAAGTTTTTCCTTCTAAATACTTCAGTAAGGCTGTTTTTTTAAAAAAAAAATGGTCCCAAACATAGTGCTTAACTATGCTAAGTGCTCTCTATTGCTCCTGAGCTCAAGAAGTCTGTGGTGTGCCTTTTAGAGAAAATGCTTTATCCAGTCAAGAATTAATAAATTATTGGGGTGCCTGGGTGGCTCAGTGGGTTAAGCCTCTGCCTTCGGCTCAGTTCATCATCTCAGGGTCCTGGGATCGAGCCCCATATCGGGCTCTCTGCTCAGCAGAGAGCCTGCTTCCTCCTTTCTCTCTGCCTGCCTCTCTGCCTACTTGTGATCTGTCTGTCAAATAAATAAATAAAAAATCTTAAAAAAAAAGAATTAATAGGGACGCCTGGGTGGGTCAGTGGGTTAAGCCACTGCCTTCAGCTCAGGTCATGATCCCAGGGTCCTGGGATCGAGTCCCGCATGGGCTCCCTGCTCGGCAGGGAGCCTGCTTCTCTCTCTGCCTCTGCCTGCCTCTCTGCCTGCTTGTGTGCTCGCTCTCTCTCTCCTTCTCTGATAAATAAATAAAATATTAAAAAAAAGAATTAATTATTGACTGTGAGTTTAATGTAAATGAATCAATAATATGGTCCACCCAAATAAAGGAAGAGGAAATTCATCAATCTATATGCGAGTCCCCCTGAAAAGTGCTAAAGTAACATCTAAACTGTATTATGAAACTATGGGAGAGATGGAAAAGTGGCTAAATTTGAATATTCATGAGATGATGCCAATTTTAAAATGCACATTGTTAGGAAATTGCAAATGTAAGCAGCCATGAGATACCACTACATACCTATTAGAATAACTAAATCTTAAACACGACAATCCCAAATGCTGTGAGGTTGTGGAGCAACAGGTACTCTCATTTATTGCTGGTGGGAGCACAAATGACACAACGGCTTCTGCCAATTTCCTACAAAACTATATATAATTTTACATAGGACCCAGAGAATTCTAGAATCAACCAAGATATGCTTCTAAAAGTGCATGGATAAACAAATTGTATACATCTAGGCAATAGAATATTATTCAGCCTGAAAAAAAATGAGCTTACAAGTCATGAAAAAACATGAATGCAACTTAAATACATATTGCTGAGTGAAAGAAGCTACTTTTTTAAAATAAAGACTTTATTTATTTGAGACAGAGTGTGCGAGAGAGAGCGTGAGCAGGGGATAGGGGTAGAGGGAGAAGGAGAAGCAGGCTCTCCACTCAGCAAGGAGCCTGATGCGGGGCCCAATCCCAGGACCCTGGGATCATGACAGGAGCTGAAGGCAGAATCTTTAACCCACTGAGCCACCCAGGCACCCTGAAAAGAAGCCAATCTGAAAAGGTTTTATACTTCATGATTATAGGAATGTGACATTCTGGAAAAACAAAACTGTGGAGACAGTAAATCAATCAGGTTTGAGAAGATGGAAGGAAGTATAGATAGGTAAAGCACAGGGGATTTTTAAGTCAGTGAAACTGTTCTGTTTGAAACTATAATGGTAGATACAGGTCATTAGATGTTTGTCAGAACTTTTAGGATGCAAAACACAAAGTGAATCCTAATATAAACTGTGGACAAATAGGAACACCGTATGCATTTGATTTATTTCTGTAAACCAAAAATTGGTCTAAAAAATAACATCTGTTAATTAACAAAAAACAGAATCATTGTAGAAAGCATTCCTGGGACAGAAGCCTGAGAAATTTATCACTTTGCCCCAGGTCAGGAAAACATTTTACTCTCTTGACCAAAGCTGTCTGCCTCCTGCATTTCAAAAAGTGATATGGCATGAAAAAATGTTAAACCTGCAAATAAAGCAGGTTTTGCAGATGAGGAGATATACTATATGTTGTACAGGAAAACGCAAAATAGCAGATTTTCAATACTGATGAGACTGCCTTGTGCTACAAGGAAGTTGGCAAATGAATCTATTTAATGCAAATGGCATTTCAGTTGACAAAAATGTTGTGACCTAAGGCTCACAGAAACCTAACCCTGTACTTCCACTTGGAAAAATAGTACAGCATTTGCTAATTGAGTGTTTATAGCAACTTTAGAGAACAAAACTAGTGTGAATAACTGTAATTGACAAATGTAACATTATGTAAGTACCAAATTTTAACATTAGATCATGCCTTTGGGTAAATAATAGGCAGAGCAGCATCACATAGCTCATGCTATGCTCTATTTCAATCCATGTTAAGAAAAATTCTTCCTTACAATCTTTTGTGCATTTATGGTTTGTATGTAGAGTTTTGTATCACATGACAGAAACATTTTATATAATAGAATTAGATTAATTGCCTACCAAAAATGGAATTAAATGAATTCATCAATGGTAAGTTGAAAAAGCTATAGTTAGTGTAATTAGCTTTTCTGTTCTTGATTCAAAAGTCTTCCAAATTTTCATGAGGGTAGATAAGCATTGTACAAAAAATATCCTGCTAATATTCTTCAAAGGAAAGAACAGAGGGTTCCAAATGAATGACAGATGTACACATCTAATTTAACTTATTATAAGTTACTTATTATGAAATACCCTTTGATAAAGGAATGTTGAATTATAATTATATAAATTTATGTGCTGAACTTTTCATATATAGGAACAGGAGTAAAAGCCAGAATGATATATTTGTCAGTAGAAATGCCAGAAGCAGACATTAATCAGGTTTGATTAATTCCTTTTTTAAATCTCTTTAAGAAGAGTTGAAATAATTCTGTTTTTAAAGGGAGACAGACCTTTCTTTTAAAATTTTTTACCTTCTCTGTCTACTCTTTTGCCATGTATCTGTCTTGTTTCCTATGACTCAGCTTTAGTTATCTAGAGTGTGCAAGATTATTGACTATGTGACATTTGTTCTAAAGATTTAAGAAGGTATGTATTAATTTATAACATATTAGCTTAATGTGGAGAATATTTTTAACCTAGAACATTCTAGGCTTTGCTTTGATAGCTCTAAAATATAGCATGAAATTATTCAATCATTTTTAAAGCAGTTGGTGAAATGAATAAACCATTACCTTAATGGCAGGGACTTGTGGTGTATAAAATATTGAGAGGAGTAGGAATTACATTCCCTTTATCCTGATGTGCAGAAGCATTTGAAAAAGAAGGAAGTGAATGGTGAACATACGTCTGGAACTCTTGAGAACAAAATTATTTGGAAAATAACCAAATAGCTGAGAGCTATTTGAAGAAATTATTTAATTCCTAGGATGCTGTAGAGGCTATATTGAAGAGAAAATTAGCATGTGGATGTTGAGAAGAGATGAATAAAGCCCATCATAAAATATGTTTAGTGAAGCTAGCTAGATGAGCCAACTTTTGAAACAGCTTTTTGTAATTAGTAGCAATTAGTTTAGCTTCAAATGCTCTCCATTTCTTCCTCTGATTTTTTGGGAGATATCTTGCAGTAAATATTTTAGTGTTTATAATTAGAAAATAAAAATAATCAATTGCTAACTTGCTATTAAACATTTTGGTAGAAGATATTCCTTTATTAATTTTTCAGTTATATATCTAATTTCTTTTGGCACATTTTGCCAGTGCAAGATAGAGAAGGATAAATGAGACAATGACATGGCTCCAAGTAGGAGTAGTTTAGTAGTGGATATATATAGAGAGAAAATTTAATTGAGAGTGACCACCGAATATATCAGAATGAACCATGTGAAGTTGCTATTTTTAAATAAAAAATGTTTGCCTGTTGGCAACTTCATGTGGTTTAAAATGGTGCTGTGGTCTGAATGTTTGTATCCCCTTGAAATTCATATGTTGAAGTCCTAACCCCCAAAAATCATGGTATTAGGAGTTGGGGACTTTAGGAGGTTCTTAGAGATGGGATTAGTGCCTTATAAAAAAAAAAAAAAAAACAAAACCCACAGAGCTCCCTAGCCCCTTTTGCCATATGAGGACACAGTAAGAAATCATCAGTCTGCTACCTGGAAAAGAGCCCATCACCTCTGATCATGCTGACACCCTGAGTTTGGACTTCCAGTCTCCAGAACTATGAGAAATAGATTTCTGTTATTTATAAGCTATCCAATTTGTGCTATTTTGTTACCACAGCCCAAATGGACTAAGACACATGGCATTATAATAACTGTTATAGTGGGAGAATACATAAGGTCCAATGAAAGCAAAAAATACATTCATTTCAGACTGGGGGGAAAAAAGACCTTGGCTTTCAGGAATCATTGACATGAATTACATCTTACCTAGTAGGCAGTAGATGATGATGAGGCAGGGTGGGGTTGGGGAGAATTTGTAAAATAGCACAAGCTGTTAGGTCATTTGGCTTACCTTTAGTTCCCTTTCAAATCTTCGAGTCTGAATTGCTTATTCTACCATAATAATAATTTGGACCTATTCCTAGAGTGACCAATTCCAATGATACTAAAATATCATCCTAGCTGGACTTTAAAACTCTAAAACCAAATATCTAAAAAGAACTTGCACTGTATCCTCAACTTGTGTGATACTACATTGGAATAAAACGTTAAAAGTATTTATTTGACAAGACAGTAAACAACGTGTGTTGGAGAGGATGTGAAGAAAGGGGAACCCTCTTACACTGTTGGTGGGAATGCAAGTTGGTGTAGCCACTCTGGAGAACAGTGTGGAGATTCCTCAAGAAGTTAAAAATAGAGCTTCCCTATGACCCTGCAATTGCGCTACTGGGTATTTACCCCAAAGATACAGATGTGGTGAAAAGAAGGGCCATCTGTACCCCAATGTTTATAGCAGCAATGGCCACAGTCACCAAACTGTGGAAAGAACCAAGATGCCCTTCAATGGACGAATGGATAAGGAAGATGTGGTCCATATACACTATGGAGTATTATGCCTCCATCAGAAAGGATGAATACCCAACTTTTGTAGCAACATGGACGGGACTGGAAGAGATTATGCTGAGTGAAATAAGTCAAGCAGAGAGAGTCAATTATCATATGTTTCACTTATTTGTGGAGCATAACAAATAACATAGAGGACATGGGGAGATGAAGAGGAGAAGGGAGTTGAGGGAAATTGGAAGGGGAGGTGAACCATGAGAGACTATGGACTCTGAAAAACAACCTGAGGGTTTTGAAGGGGGGGGGGGGGGGGGGGGGGGGGGGGGAGGTGAGGAGCCAGGTGGTGGGTATTGGAGGGCATGCATTGCATGGAGCACTGGGTGTGGTGCAAAACCTATGAATTCTGTTACGCTGAAAAGAATAAAAAAGAAAAAGTATTTATTTGGAATTGGTAACATTAGTTAAAAAGAAGTATGATCTTTGGTTTGCAATCTTTCTGATAGAATATCTTGAAATACTATTTATCAAAGAATTTGTATTTAAAACAAATATATCCAATGATTAGATCATTGGGCAAAGACAATTCAGTATGCATGATGAATAGCAGATATTTATTTATAGAAGCCATCTTGATGCCTCATATCTTTGTTTATTTTATGAGAATATAGTTCATTATCTTTTCAAGGTGATAGCATGTACTCTATTTTTCCTCGAAGATGTTGTTATTTTATTATCCTCCTAAACTTTTTATGATGTAATAAATCCAACACAGAGATGAGAATTAATAATAAAATATAGCAAGCCTCTATCCAAAAGAGAAAATTTTGCAAATATGCAAGTTTTGTCAATAAATGACAAATTTCAAGTTTAAGAAGCTGCTTGTCAAAACAAATCTACTAAACAAATGCTAAATTAGATCTTAATAAAACTAAAAGCAAAACAGAAACCATTATCTTTCCTTGCAGTATAAAACACACTTTTAAACAGAATATGATGAAACATAATAAAACAAAATAAAAAATGGCATTGAAAGTGCTAGTAATGTTTCTTCCCTAGCTAGCAGTGAGTATTTCTAGTATTTCTAATGTTTGGCTCATGGCAAGGTCAATTTCATCTTTTAGGGTGTCAAAAGAGTGAAATAAATAATAACAAATAAATCTCACTACTTCCATCTCTAGAGTGATAAATGTGTTGTCAAAGTTCACTGAAGTATTTTTGATTTTTATTTCTAGTTAAGCTTTCTTTATATACACTGATAATTTTAAACTGTGTTATGCAGTGAATTGATTTGAATTTTATGCCATTTGGTTTGTGTTGTTGCATTTTTTTAACTAGTTTTCATTAATTTTAATTTTTGATCTATGGTAACTTTGTAGCTTTTCTCTTTGATAGTTTTTGTAGATTAAACTTTTATATTCTCTTTTCAATTGTCGCATTCTCAAGCAATTGAAGCAAGGAAAATGGGATGCTATAGACTCTTCTACAAATTATTATGTATTCTTAGTTTGATAGTATTGCAAATAAAAGAATAATAGATGGACTAAGACTGAATGCAGATTTATGGGTCTATACTTTCAAAGCATGCCATTATTTAATCTTTTTTTTTTTTTTTTTTTTTTTTTTTTTTGCTATGTGATCCCTTTCTCACTCACTTATCTAGTATGGATCTTCTTTTGGTCCTATGTTAACAAAATCTATTTTTTTTATTCTTTTGTTGAGTTACTTTCCATTTCTTCATGTTGTACAATATTATTAGCAGAAACAAATTCAGTTTTTTTACTAAAGAAATAAAGTCTCTATTTCAGAGTATATTTCAAGAGGGTATAAGCATCTTTTGTCTTATTATTGACTTGAAGATAAGTTTTGCTTCTCATGAAAAGGCCTTTCTATCTTATCATTTATTAAACATTTCGTACACTGTTGTCTCCATAAATCTAACACTTCTTTTGTTTTGTAGATCTTACTCATATTGTTCTTACAAAACTATCAAATTAAAAATGAATTTTAAAGTTTTTATTTATTGATTTGACAGACAGAGATCACAAGTAGGCAGAGGCAGGCAGAGAGAGAGGGGAAGCAGGCTCCCTGCTGAGCAGAGAGCCTGATGCGGGGCTGGATCCCAGGACCCTGAGATCATGACCCAAGCCGAAAGCAGAGGCTTTAACCCACTGAGCCACCTAGGCGCCCTAAAAATGAATTTTAATTCCTAATATGAAACTTCTTTTTAAAGAATTTTTATTAAGAATGAAAATTCTTAATAATGAGTTATAAAATAAATAGCAATTTTCATGTTAATTAAATCTGTTTTCTCCCTGCTCCATCATTTCCTCTCGTAAACTTTTTTGTGTAAGATGTGCCCTATATTTTGTAGTCTATATTCTCATTGGATTTGACAAGGCTATGTGTGATCTCCTAGCTTTGGGAATCTCATTTGAGAACTAAAAAAACAAATATTATAGTGGGCCAGTCTTAAATTATGCAAATAAGAAATCAAGGAAATCTGTGATAAAAAAGTATATATTCATAAAAATAATTCTATTCATTGTTTACTTCGTGTATGGTAGCATCTTGTCAGTTCTAATTAGTGCTTAAGGCCTTGGGCAATCCATAATGGGTGAATAACAGTAAATAAAAAGCAGCAATAAACTCAAAATTTTGTACTGTAGGCTTGCCATTCCAAACTGACATTTCTGTCACTTGATATAAGTTGAGCAGAAATTGAAACAGACATGTAAGCATTACATATAGATTGGTAGTTGATCAATGCTAAGCTTCAAATTGAGCGAGAGTCTGGCATGGTATCTTCCAATCACTGAAGAGAAGGGAAAAGAAAAAAATTTTTGAAAGGTGAGGGGAACCTGTATTTGAGTCACTTTTGCAACTTATGCCAATTCTTATGCATTCTATATGTTTGTTTTGAATTCTAATTTTTACTTCTTTAGTAAACCAAATAAGGTTTGATATTCTTAGCACTAAGTCACATAAAAACCTAGGCAAGTTCTAATTCTCAGTTACTTGCCATTTTCAAAGTGACTGTGATTTCTCTGTCAAATCTATTTTTATTATAAAATGTGGGGAAGCTCTTCTGTGTGTCTGATCTCTTGTGAAACCATGGCTAAAGAATTAGAAATTGTATGGCTACACTGACAGTGTATGGCTACACTGACATCTTACTCATTATAAAATGCTATAATGAGGTTGGAGAGTACTTGGCAGAATTAGATTTTAATCCCCTGTTATTAAAACTTTAAAACAAATCCTTTCAAGTCTTTTTTAAGTAGATAGCATAGTGTAGTGCTTAAGTGAATGGAGTTTAGACAGACTGCCTGGTCACATACAGTCTTTATCTTGTACCTTTCAGCAAGGTACTCTCCTTCCAAGAAAGAGGAAAAAAAAAGTTGTCCAAACTACTGCAGATAACAGCCTACAGATGGCTAGACCTGATGGAAGAAGGGAAAAATTTACTCTTTTTAAAAATTTATTTATTTATTATTTGAGAGAGAGAGAGAGAGATTGAGAGAATGAGTGGGAGAAGGGGCAGAGGGAGAAGCAGACTCCCCATGGAGCAGGGAACCCAATGTGGGACTTGATCCCAAGACCCTGGGATCACAACCTGAGCCAAAGGGAGACATTTAACTGACTGAACCACCCAGGAACCCAAGAAAACTTTATTTTTAAGTTAACTCTATGATTAAAATGAGAAAAAAAATTATCATATGATAAAATGGGAAAATGTATGTAAACGTAAAGTAAGTGTGGAGATAGAAGCTGTGCAGTCCTGCCTTTTATCCTGTGGGGTGATTTGAATATCCTCGTAAGAGTGGAATCATCATTTCTTATATAGTAGAGATCTCTATTTTTGTGTTTATAATCTCTGATTTTTGTGTTTAATAATGATTTTTTTTTTTACAAAGAACCCACCTACAGAAATAAACTCATGAAGAGACCAGCCAGCCAAACAGATAAGCCAAATAAGAGAAGCAGAATAAAGTAGAAAGCTATTATGCAACTTCTACTTAATCAACTCAGAAAATTCATTCCTGTGTAGAATTCAAGAAACAAAACAGATGAACACAGAGGAAGGAAAGGGAAAATAAGACGAAATCAGAGAGGAAGACAAACCATAAGAGACTCTTAACTATAGGAAACAAACTGAGGTTTGTTGGAGGGGAGGTCAGTAGGGGAATGGAGTAACTGGGTAATGGACATTAAGGTTATATTTTCTCCCAGTATTATCATAGGGGTCCAATTAAATATATGTTGAATTGTTGAAATTGACTTTGAGGGTGCCTGGATGGCTCAGATGGTTAAGCAGGTGCCTTTGGCTCAGGTCATGAACTCAAAGTCATGGGATCGAGTCCTACATTGGGCTCCCCACTTGTCTTTCCTTTGCATTTATTTCTTGACTGCAATTTCCCATTTTTTTCACTTACTGTAGTCATCTACCCCTTTAAATCTTAAAGATGTTGACATAGGTGGTTTATGGTCCTTTCTATTAACTTTGATATCTAAGTAATATTGACATAATTATTGTTTTCTTGTTTATTAATCAGATTTTTCTTCTTTACAAGATGTCTAGTGACTATGATTATATACTCAAGATTGTGGGTAACACAGAGTAGATTGTGGATTCTATTGTCTTCCTCTGAAAGAGGACAACTTTTGTTGTAGTATACCGCTAAATTACTGGATAATCACTATGAACGTTTGGGCATTCGATCTTAAACTTAAGGCTGCCTTGGTAGGCCAGTGTTCCTAGCATGAATTGCTTTTGTTTGCAACATAATGATTGTTAAGAAGGTGTAACCTTTCTCAAGTTTCAGTGGAAAAAATCAAGGTATTATTTAACAAGCCCTTCTAATTTAGTGGGGCTCAAAATTTTAATTCTGTGTCCTCTGAAATAGACTGTAGTTGAAATTTGGTTCTGTTCTTTCAGTCTTTTAGTTGATGCTTTCCTCTGAGCTTCTTAGAGTCTTTCCCATACAACCATAGTTAAAAGTCAGCCAAGGATTTAAGGATTTAATAGATAAAGGTCTGGGGGATCCTCCTCTATTTTTCTTGCTCCTTTCTAATATTTCTTCCCTTAATTTCCGGCTGCTTTGATAGCTCCAGCATCCATCATATTTTAACTTAAACTGATAAGGCTGTGACTTCCTGCTTGACTTACATAGTTGCCTTTCACTGTAAAAAGAGGTCACTACTTTCAGGGGAAAAGATAATGCATGTTTATTTCAACAAATGCATTTCTCTTCATTCAAAGATTGAACCCTCTCTGGTTTCAGCTTAATTTTATTTGGTCTCTAGTACTTTTAAGTACATTTACATGTTTAAAATTCAAATGTAAAACTTTGTCAAGACTTTGAAATTGTCATACAGGGAAAGGCTAGACATATTCAAACAACTTTACCATTATAAGAATTCTAACATCATTTAATTTATTTTTACAAATTAAAATAATTAAATTTATGTGTAATACATTACAATATAAGACTATAGTTGAAGTGGTAATTATAGTAAGTCTTGAAGCTCAAGCTTTAATGTCAGCATTTACTAAAAAATATAGTTAAAAATGAAAAATCCAGTACAAATAAATATAACTACTCAGTCAAACTAAGAGGTACATTTATATTAATTATAAGAGTTACAATTGCATTATAGTTAAGTCTTAGAAAGTCTGTCTTTATTTGAATGATTTTTTTGAAGGCTGGTCAGGAATTCAAGCTTATCCATATTTCTGCTATACCAGGTATCTTGACTGCTTTTAGATACATAGAAATACAATGTTGTTTGAATGAAAAAAATGTAAAAATGAATTCACTTTTACTGTATCACCAAAACCTGCTGTAACTCAGACAAATTGTTTGTGAGACGGTTGCTTAGAAGTGTTGTCAATGGAAATAGAACAGAACAATGCCACTTTATACACAATAAGTAAAAGCCCATATCCTTGGCTTTTAACATAATGGTCTAAACAAGTGTAATAATTAATCAGAAAAACATCTGCTGTGGACTATCTGTGGACTGCACTGAATTTGGATTCTTATTATATACAAGAGAAGTTAGATAACCGTAAACAAAGTAAAAATCCTAATTTAAAGAATCATTGTGTCCCCAGATTCTTCAAGTGGTATGCATTAAATATGAACAGTTATTTTTTACAAGTTAATCATATCTCAGTAAAGTGGTTTAAAAAAAAGAATCCTTGTGAATTACTGTGAAATAGTTCAACTATTTGCACATTGTGAATCATTTGCCTGTTACATGAACTGCACATTCTATACCATTATTATAAAAGGCAGTGTTGGGACACATTCTATGACTGTGCAGAAAGCAGCAATTGCACAAACATCCAACAGAAAGTTTCTGAAATAACTGGAGAAATGTTTATGCAAATTTGAATTATATTAATATTGCTTCTATGAGATTCTAACAGATGCAGAGTATTAGTACGGCTATTGAAGGTAGATAGATGATAGTTAGCTAGGGAGATAGATGTAGAATTATTTGCTGTTATTGAATACACCATATTTTATGGTCTGTGGCCATTATAAAATGCATGATCATGCATTCATGCCCTCAAATACTCAAGCAAAACAAAATATTTTATTATAGCATTCTTAGAAACATCTAAATTGAAAGGCAAGTTGGTGGCTATGTTATCAATAATTCAGTTAGAGTAAGTATGCCTTTTTAAAAGTAATTTGGTGGTGATATGATTAAAGATATGGAATCTAGAATGCAAGTTGTTTATACTTTTTAAAGTATTCAATTTTACATTTACTTCCTAGTACTATTTGGCAAGATGTTTTGGATATTAATATAATTAGTAAGATGATGAAGTAAACAATTAATGAACATAATATCTTTGAAATTATTGGAGTTTAAAACATTCTCTGAGGCTGCACAAAGTTTTGATATTTATAAAAATATATAAATCACTTTTAATACCAATTTCTCCAACTAAAAAACTACCAGGAAAGAAAGGAGGATGATTTTTTTAAAGATTATTTATTTATTTATTTATTTGACAGAGAGAGAAATCACAAATAGGCAGAAGTAGGCAGAGAGGCAGGCAGAGAGAGAGGGAGAAGCAGTCTCCCTGCTGAGCAGAGAACCTGATGTGAGGCTCGATCCCAGGACCCTGGGATCATGACCTGAGCTGAAGGCAAAGGCTTAACCCACTGAGCCACCCGGGCACCACAAAAAGAGCATGATTTATTCGTGAATTTCATAATCAGTGCATTTCATAATCTGTCTCAAAACTATATACAACAATTCAGTAACGTGGCAGGATACAAAGTCAATGTACAGAAATCAGTGGCTTTCTTATACACTAACGATGAAAATACAGAAGTGGAAATTAGAGAATCGATTCCATTTACTATAGCACCAAGAACCATAAGATACCTGGGAATAAACCTAACCAAAGAGGTAAAGGATCTGTACTCGAGGAACTTCAGAACACTCATGAAAGTAATTGAAGAAGACATAAAAATATGGAAGACCATTCCATGTTCTTGGATCGGAAGAATAAACATTGTTAAAATGTCTATACTACCTAGAGCAATCTATACTTTTAATGCCATTCCCATCAAAATTCCACCAGTATTTTTCAAAGAGTTGGAGCAAATAATCCTAAAATTTGTATGGAATCAGAAGAGACCCCGAATCGCTAAGGAAATGTTGAAAAACAAAAATAAAACTGGTGGCATCTCATTACCTGATTTCAAGCTTTACTACAAAGCTGTGATCACCAAGACAGCATGG